>MJUU01002845.1:12044-25364 GCA_002080025.1 Modiolus philippinarum | reverse complement strand
ATGATTTGGGTAGTACTCATCAAGGTGATTAATTTGATGAATCATCATTGTGGTATGATGTGTAGTTGATGAGAAATGGACTTAAACGCAAAATTTAACAAAAGTCACTCAAAGAAAAACACCTTTTTTGTAAGGGACCACCAAAGGACTATTGTGGCCAAGTTTGGTGCCAATTGGCTCAGTAGTTTCAGAGAAGATCTTTGAATGTGTTTTCCCATAGGGTCCAATATAAAAAATACGTTTCCCGCTGGTGGCCATCTTGGATATCAAGCGAACCTGAAAAACACCTTTTTTGTAAGGGACCACCAAAGGACTATTGTGGCCAAGTTTGGTGCCAATTGGCTCAGTAGTTTCAGAGAAGATCTTTGAATGTGTTTTCCCATAGGGTCCAATGTTAAAACTATGTTTCCCGCTGGCGGCCATCTTGGATATTGCACAGAGCTGAAAAACACCTTTTTTATAAGGGACCATCTAAGGACTATTGTGGCCAAGTTTGGTGCAAAATGGCTTAATAGTTTCAGAGAAGAAGATCTTTGAATGTGTTTTCCCATAGGGTCCAATGTTAAAACTATGTTTCCCGCTGGTGGCCATCTTGGATATCGCATGGACCTGAAAAACACCTTTTTTGTAGGGGACCACCCAAGGACTATTGTGGCCAAGTTTGGTTCCATTTTGCCCAGTAGTTTCAGAGGAGAAGATCTTTGAATGAAAAGTTTACGCCAGACGGACAGACGGACGACGGACGCAAAGTGATGGTAAAAGCTCACCCTGGCATTAGCCAGGTGAGCTAAAATCTGCATCAAAATCTGACTAAAAATAAGAAAAATAAAAAATTTTGAAATTTGCCCCTTTTGGGACCATACATTCCATGTGAAATCCGTTGGCATACTACTGATTGGAAATTTCATCAGGAGGACACTGAAAGAAACCCTATCAAAATCCGATGAATAATAAAAATTTTACAGTCAAATATGTGAAAACATCAAATTTAACCCTTTTTGGCCCCATTTGGGTGGGGCCACAATGACCAAAACTAAGCCTCCTTCCTTTTGTGCCAAGGAACATTGTGATAAAACTTCATAAGAATTGGTCAACTGAAACTAAAGTTATTGACCAAAAACAAAAGTGTCTACAGATAACGACGAAGATGAGGACAGCACCATACCATTATATGACCGCAAAAATTTTTGCGGTTGTATAAAAATTTTGCTTAAAACACAGGAGTATCTCCCTCTTGCATAGCTGTAGCAGATTTTGGCTTCTCTATTTAGATGCTATTGGTAGTTTGTTCTCTATCGGTTTTTACTCAAATTTCAGTAAATGGATTTCCAAATGCTAAATACAGAAGTCACTGTGAATTTAAATTCTGCATATGCACATTTCGACAATTTATGTCTCTTCAGTGCAGATAAAATCTAAACGTTTGGAAGACCATAAACTCAAAGATATGTAAAAACTGATAGAGAACAAATAACCAATATGATCTAAATATAAAGCCAAAATCAGCTAAGGACAGAGCTTTGCATGAGGGAGATACTCCTTAGTTTTCAACAAAATTTACAAAAATTTAGATATTGTAAGGTTCCAAATAGAATCGGCAATGTTTTGATTTAATCTACACTGAAGATACAAAAAGTTCATATGCAGAAACTATATTCACAGTAACTTTGGTATTTTGTTATTCCTTGCTGTAATTCCTTTTAGTATTCAATTCCAGTCTGTCATACCCCAATGGGCATATTTTGTTTTCATTGGGTCAATGTCAAATTCAGAATTAGATCCAAAACTTGGTTTCTGGAGCACAACTTCAGAATGGATGTATGGATTTGAATGAGATTTACTCAAGGATGATATTGGGCCTTGCCTTTCTTTTCACGACACTACTTGGACAACTGCAACTTCCATTGGTTTTGTCTCATTAAAGTTGAGCCAAAAAGTTAAGCCAAAAAGCAAACATATGATACTGTTTAAAACTGAACCCTATCACAAACATGCAAAAACATATGGGTCCAAAAAAATCCAAGCTTATTCCATAGGTCCTTCCAAAACTGTTTTATTGTTACTTTATTGGATTTGAATATTGATCATTTGGTTTGGATCCAAGAAAACGAGTTTAAACCCACCGCAATTTTTGCACATGTCCCAAGTCGGGAATATGTTGGTCATTGGCTTGTCCTTGTCTTCGTATCGTATAAAATTTTAGTTTCTTGACATTCAGGTTATTGGATGTGGTTTGTTTCCATTGATTTATTCACTTTTTAACCCCCTTTTTTTTGCCATTTAGCATTTGCTATATATTGTGAGGTTCCTCACTGTGTTGAAGACCATACGATGACCCTAGATGCTTTGTTTTGGGTCATTTTAACCTGGATATTGGATGTTGTCTTCTTGACATTTACCCATTCTCTTTCTTTTTCGCATTGAAAGGAGCTATATTGACCTGACTCAAAATGACCATCTAGGAGTATCTACTACATAACTTTGATGTTTTTTCATTGTCATGTATTGATTCAAAAGCTTTCATGAAGAATTTCTGGGTGTGTGTATATACATGTAGTAAGAATTTGATATTTGGTTTGAAGATTAACTATTGTGAGTTGTACTGTGTCTCCTCCATTTTCAGGTTTTTCCTTATCTACTTCCTGTTGCAGGTTATTTTGTTTCAGTTCATTGTAGACATGTATTGAAATTTTTCATTAAGAATTTTTTGGCTTGTGTATGTAGTAATGATTCGACATTTGCATTGAGTTGTATGACGTCTCCCCTTATCAGGTCAGTAAAAAATCAGCTACTTGTTGTTTGCCAATAAAGTCCCCCCCCCCAAGCGAAAATTTCCCTTAAAGACTCAAAGGAATTATATGATGCTAAAATATTGCAAGATGCATCATACATTCCTTCCAAGTCTTTCAATCATCTGATTCCTGTTTGACATTGCAAGGTTAATTTTATGTGGCCCATCAGGCCCAAGTGCATGCTTGTTTTTTTTACACAATAAAAACTGAATGGATATGGAAATTAATGCACACGAAACAAGTGGTAAATCCAAATGAACCACGCTTTGATTGTTGTTCTAAATCTTGAAGTCACCATGAGGCCTTCAGCAATGAGCATTTAATAAAACATACAATATTAAATATTTCACTGTAATTTTATTGAAAATCATATAAAACTCTCATCATTTGATTGATTATTATTGAATTAGCATTTTACTAACTAAAGCTCATATTTCAAAAAATTTTAGTTTCATGTAGTGGTGTAACTGTAGTACATAACACTGTGAATTTAAAACAAAACTATAGGGCCGTTAAATTTTTGAACTTCCAAGTACAGTAGAACTTTGTTAGCTTGAACTACAATAACTTGAACACCATGGGTGCCTTGAACCCTTTTTGTGGTCCCTTAGCTCAAGTATAAACACAGTTCGACCTTGATATCTCAAACACCCCTTGCTCAAACTGTTTTCATCAGTCCCTTAGGTGTTCGAGCCATTGAAGTCCGACTGTATATAAATTGTACCTGGTACTGCCTGCCTGGAAGTTACATATGTTTCAAACAAATATTTGAACGTCATAATACTCAGAATTGTCATATTTTGGCAGGAAACATTTTGGAATTTCAATTTCATCTTGAATTCATGACAAGATTTAAAGAAAATACTGATAGTATCAAAAAAAATCATCCAACTTTGTTCAGATATAGCCTAAGATCAAATATGTTAAAATTTTGTCATATTTAATTTGAATTTAATTTGACCTTCCCCCTTTCCCTCCCCATTCTAAATTTTCAGAAAAGTGGATTGAAAATATAGATATTCTTAATATCTTTATTCATATTATTTTGAAATAATAGGTTAATTAGGAAATACAAGATATCAAATTAAACTATTTATCCCTTTTCTCTAAAAGTTACAAATCTTCTATTTATGATATATATTTGACATATTAAATTTTAAAGACATCATAAATTTCCTGAAACTTCTATAAAAACAAAATGCATAAAGAATTTGTGGAGTGATTTGGGGATGTTAACCTGTGAATTAAATTTCATTTGCTCTAAGTTGAAAAATAAAAAACAAGAAAATAAGATAGACAAAACTTGTCAAAAATCTCCCTGAATCCAAATACAATATTTCCTTTGGAATACAAATCTGTTAGCCAATTATCATGTAAATAAAGAGCAAACATCACCATCAAAAGCACAATAAAATCCAATTACATGTATATATTGTAGTGCACAAATAAACATCAACAATTATATAGAGCTGTGAGCAACACTATTATCTATATAACAATTGTCATGCACAGCTGTTTTTTTAAATAACAAAATATCATCACAATCAATTACATAGAATATTCAGTAATAAAGGTGGCTGCAGGGTATTGTTCTGCAGTTTTTGTACTACATGTAAATTTGTTTGTTTAGGTTTCATACATTTGGAAAGTTAACAAAATAATTATTTGATTTGAAGATAGTTCCACTGTATTTAAAAACAACAACATTTTCATTTAAAAAGCATGAATTATATGAATCTAACACCAGGGGAAGTGCCAGACTGAAAAATCTAGGACACTCAAAGGTCAGATTTCAAGTACTTGGGCGAAGCTTGCTAATTCCAAGACCCTAGAAATCTTACTGGACGGTGTCTAATGAAAATGATTTTTTTTGTTCGGCACTCTCACTGGTGTTTGATTATATTTCTCCCCCTCAGCAGCTAAAAATGAAACAAATTACCACCAATACTCTATTGTTGACATCAGTGAATTACATCCTTTTCCCAATATCATAATGCATGGAGCACGCGTCCGAGTGCTGGGTTATTTTGCTGTAAAAGATTTAAGCAAATATGATGTGTTTTAATTCAAATTTGATCTTTCAATATTCTATTTACTCGTGTTAAATCATATACTTTCCAATTCATATAGATTAAGCCCAGTATATTGTTATTATAAAATATTGGCAAGATTAAATGCGTGTAGCTTGTCTTCCAGGCTCCTTTGTAAGGCAGAAAAATCTTGCACTGCAAAATCAATGGATTCCCTTGACAGAGGTGGGAGAAATGATTCTTCCGTAAATGGCCGTTCCCGTGTAAGACAGCCCATAGAAGACAGGGTTGCGTGAAGCTGTCTTACACAGGTAAACGTCTGATCCAACGTTCCGATTTGTACGACGTCATAATTGTTACCATGATAAACTCCGTGAATTATTTGACTTCACAGTTGGAAAGTCCACAAGGAATGGCAAGTTTTACTTTCCGTCAGTTTTTTCGTTGTGTTTTACGGAAGAAATAGGTTCTTACGCTCGACTAAAATTAAAGATCGGGATATCTTCCACTTGTGTGAGAAATTCTGCGTCTTTTCCCTCGTTACACTCGGGAAAAGAAGGAATTTCTCACACTCATGGAAGATATCCCTTATCTTTAATATGGTCTAGTACAAGAACCTATTAATCTAACACCAGTGAAAGACAATAGAATCTGACAACCATATGTGATGTCTGAGATTCTCTTTGTCTGGCACTTTCACTGGTGCTAATTTTATTTCCCACTGTATTCTCTCTAAAATTCACTAAATTCCACATAAAAATATAATTCCCCTTGTGAAAGCGCAAGACAATAGAATCTGACAACCATATGTGATGTCTGAGATTCTCTTGTCTCGCACTTTCACTGGTGCTAATTTTATTTCTCACTGTATTCTCTCTAAAATTCATTAAATTCCACATAAAAATATAATCCCCCTTTATCTGTATACAAAAGAATGCATTGCTTTTTGTAACGTCATAAAATCCAAAATGTATGCAAGAGCATGCCATATTTTTAAAGATATTTTTTTTAGTATTTTCCTGTTATTTAGCTTCACATGATATAAAAATTTCATTATACGCAGACTAAATACACTTATTATCACCAAGAAGAATATATTAAACAACAAAATTCTAAATATTGCTTGAAATGTGGTCAAAGCAAAGTCAAGATTTTACCAGGAAAGGTCAAATTTGAGAGCTGTCTTGTACCTTAGAAACTGTTTATCTGAAAACTAAGAACTATCAATCTGTTATTGGTTTTAAAGGAAAACAAATTCCACAAAGAAGATAATTTGAAAAGAATTTCAAGATGGATGTCATTAAGAAAACAGTGTTTCACATTTTATTGTCTAATTTCAAGGATGGTCTTAATAGAGCTGAGTATCATGATGAATCTCGCAATACGATACGTATCATGATATCTGCATGCGATACGATACTATCACGATTTATATCATGGTATTGTAAATCTTGTTTTCTTGATAAATTCAGCAGATATAAAGACTTTGAATTGCATTGTACAATTGTTTAATATTTGAGCTATGTATCTGTCATAACTGCAATTAAAAATTAGTAATTATATCGATTAATAAGCCGTGGGAACATTCACAATGACAATTTCGTTTACATCTTTGAGTTTGGCCATATTGGCGCCAATAACAAGCAGGTTGGATTGGGTGCAGTTGTATAAAACAAAGCCGTTTTCGGTATCGCGATTCCGGACCAACGATACGGGAATCGTCTTCACTTTGGATCAATATAATCGATTCATCGATGAATCCTTACCCCTGTAATGGTCTATTTTTTTTTAATGATTAAGTATGAACAAATTCTACAACAGATTTTTGAAGTTATCCCTTCAAACTGTTATTTTCCATTTCTATGTAAATTTTATAAATTTTCCATTTCAACATTTTGTGCTTAAATGAATGATGACCCCCAATATCTTTTACAGATAGTGAAAATAACTAATTTTTCAGCAAAGAAAATTTCACAAAATTCTATACTCTGCAGCACCCTAATATGTTTTCTTACTTAGCCAGAGAAAAGTAATAGTGCATTTAAAATGAAAAACATTAAAATCATGTGCATAAAGTATAAGTATAAAGTTTTGGGTCGTTTTAACCTGGAGATGGGATGTTGTCTCCTTGACACTTACCCCATTTACTTTCTTTTTCATATTATTTACATGCAAATTCAGTTTTTTATAATTCACTTATTCACTACTGTAGAAGTTTACATATATACGTATGTAATTCACTATGTTATAATATGTAATTAAACTAATTCACTAATGAGCTTGTCAGCTAACACTACAAAAATGGCAGTGAATTTCTAAAAGTCACTATGTGTTTTATATATATATATATATTTATGTATATATGTGTTAATGTTAAAAAAAAAAACAGTATAAATAATTTAGCGACAATGTGTCAAAACAAATGATTTATAAAACAACCGTGTCAACAAACTTATGTACAGGTATAAAAATGCTACACAACACTTAGGATTGTTCTTTAATGCCTCCTTTTAAATGCCTCTAAACCAGCAAAATTGTACATCGATCAGTAGACTTATAGTTATAAAAAAAATGTATATACATGTAAGTACTTGTTCTTATGGTTCCAATTTTTGTGGATTTCATGGTTCACTTAGACCACGAAATTAAGTTCTCAACCAACTGCATTTTTTGCTAGAGTTTAATGCATAGAATTCCAAACCACAAATTAATGTACCCATTAAATAGTGATATTTATGAAAACCATGAAAACTGGTGTCCACTAAAAAGTTGACAATCCTGCATCTATGGGCTAATAAAACATGGATGTAGAAAATTTGAGAAAAAATTTTGCCTAATGTGCATTTGCTCCATACCCTTTCATGGTTTAATCGAAAGTATAACCAAGTTGTGGGGAAAACTTACCTATAGTTACACCACAAAAAGACATGATTATTTCAAATGCTGTGCCATTTTTTCTTTTGACCTGGGGAACAATAGTTTTTATCTTTTGAGTAATAAAAAAATTGGCTTATTTCATTTAAAATTAATGAAACTGAAACCATGTGGTTTGAAATNGTTACACCACAAAAAGACATGATTATTTCAAATGCTGTGCCATTTTTTCTTTTGACCTGGGGAACAATAGTTTTTATTTTTTGAGTAATAAAAAAATTGGCTTATTTCATTTAAAATTTTACATCATAGATAATTACTGTTAGTATTATTTTTCAAACTTTTTATAAACATATGAACACTTTTAAAATACATTAATTTTTAATCAATGCTTACAGAGATTCACAATGAGATCATTCTAACAAAGGTCTTATGTGCAACATGTACCAGTAAAAATATATCGATAGTAGGCAATAGTGTACTTTGAAGAGTGTAATATTTGTATTAAAAACTCCCACAGATACCGAAAGAAATCACTCTAGCATTTTATTCCGTCCTCAGAATTTATAATAGGTAACAAGTTTTAGGCTGGATAGTTTTTCACAGCGGTCACTAAAATATCACATGGAAGTGATTTGGCTACAGGAAGTCCCGCGAAAAAAATGGAAATAACCAGAAATCAGAAGTAGAAAATAATATACTAAAACGGATTAGGAAACATCCTGATCCACGGAAATCTGGGATTCCGTGGAAATATAACATCCCTTGTACCAGTATACAATATGTTTTTAAAGTACATTTGTTTTTATTTCTGTTTTAATTTCAATTTTCAAACAAATTAACTCCCCTTACACCTTGTCAAAATGAAAATGTGCAATCTGAATTATGTGCACCCTTATCTTTTTTAACAAACCCAAACCATGTAATGCTAGAAACACAACTTCAACAAAACATGATAGATTCATGGACATTGTGAAAATGTGCAATTCAACATCAAGATATCAAAATCACATTGAAATATAATTGCATACATAAAATCTTGTGTATGCAAAACTATCATATAAAAAAATAACTGAAATAAAAGCAAAATATTGGATAAATTTGCATTCTTCATGTCTCAAAAGCATGAGTGTAAAAACAAAAACAAATGTAACAACCATAAAATGTAGATAAGATTGCCATGTCACAAAATCTACAAAAATGTATATTGCTATATTAAACATATACAGTGAACAATGAACAGGACACTAGTACCCATAACAAAACTGGTATATTTTACACTGTAAATCACATGTTACAATTTGTTATTCATTCTACATGTATATTCAACTGGTTGTATAAGTCAGGCACACATGTAAAATGTAAAATTCATTAACATGTAATGCAATTCAATTTGAATATGTAGAAATAAAAATTTCAGTCAAACAACCTTATAGGTCATACAATATTAAAACATGTGAAATTGATCTACATGTACATACTGACATGTAAATGTATGTATTAACCTGCTTTATATGCGAAACAAAAAAATTTTGTTCATTACATAATATTTACATGCATACAGCAACATTTAATTGATGATAAATATTTACTGGCCGCATATTATCATTAAGTACACTGATAATTGAAAATGAGCACCAGGAAACCTGTTGCAAAATGATCAAGCACATGTAAAAGCCCTGTATATTTAACATTGTATAGAATGTATAGAACAGTTTTCAATCTTGGAAAAAAAAATTCAGTTAATATTAAAGTATAGCATTTTGCATGTCAGCAAATATTTATGGAAGCACCTAATTTCTGGAAAATGAGGTATAATCCTACAATGCAAAAAATTGCATCCTCAAAAATAAAGTTTACATGTGAATGTATTCAATCAATACTTGAAAAGACATTCTAAAATTTGTGACCTGTGAAAATAATCACTTCTACCGTAGATTTTTACATAAATTTGAACATGAGTGAAGAATCGAAGATGTTATCCCTCCACCAGATCTTTTGTTGTCAGTATGCAAACTCTGTATATTCTGTCAGTTTCACATCTGTTTACATCCTGTATTTATCTTCTCTAAACCCACAACATAAACATAGAGACGCTGCCATTGTGGTCACCTGCAATAAACAATTTGATGATGTGTTAGTGGCTGTCAGATAAAGTAAGTAAAAATTTGACCAGAGTTCATCAAATTGTCAGTCATTGTCAGTCCTGAATGTCAAAAAAAATACCATGTCAAATTTACATATCCCAATGAACGAAATAAAAATGGCTATGATGTATGTTGGTTTAATATTTTACTTACATATATGACTGTAGAACAATATCCTTGCTGAAAATCAGTATTTTATCTACCAGTACCTCCTGGCCTAGGGATCGAACCCTAGACCTTTTGCTTAAGTAGCCAGCCTCTCTACCAAAAGAGCTAAAGAAATATTCCTTGAACTCAGTTGATTTTTACTAGCCATATAACTACTATCTGAATACAACTTAGGTATGCGTCTCCATGACATATACATGTAGGTCTGGCAAAAATATTGTAGGACTGACAGAAAAACTAAATTATCCAGTCCCATGACTGACAGGCCAAAAATATCTGTTCATGAACTCTGCAATTTGACCCAAGAATGAAGAACTAGCAATTTATATGAAGGAGCACGAAGGATCCATATTTAGCCCCCAAAATAAAAGTTTGCTAAAAGTGTTTGATATCTTTAATTTTAATGTAAATTTTCAATTTTTAAAAATTTTTGCTTGTTCTTGTTGTTTTGCTTTTGTTTTGTTTTGTTTTATTTGGTAAAATTTCACAAGTAGCTTCTTTAAGACTATTCTGTGATAAAAGATAATAATGGTGCATTACATAATATCCCACTACCTCTTTTTTGAAAAATTTTCAAGTGCATTACTACTTCTGGATTCCATATTAAGGTTGAAGGCAGCATGTTATTTTGTTCACTAGTTACAGTCGGCAATCCCAAAAATTTGCAAAATTTCAAAGGTTCAAGGGCATAACTCAAGAACAACTTTGACCTCAGGACCAAGAATCTAACATGACCTGAGTTTTGTGGTGAACAACTAACATACCAAGTTTGAAAGTAGTGTGTAATTTTATTTACAAGATGTCAGGTGGAAACCTAAATATTCACAAAATTTCAGTTTCAGAGGGAAAAACTCCTGAATAACTGGGACATCTGGACCCAATTCAAACTTAGCCCGAGATTTGTGGTGAACAACTTACATAACAAGTCTGAAGACAGTATGGCATTTCTTTCACAAGTTAACAGTTGGAAACCCCAAAATTTGAAAAATATTAAAGTTTCAAATGGCATAACTCCACTTCGACCTCTGGATCCCAAATCAAACTTGGCCCCGATTTTGTGATAAACAACTAACATTCCTAGTTTGAAGATAGTATGTAAATTTGTTCACAAGTTATCAGACGGAAAAAATCAGGGAAGGGACAAATTAACAAGCAGACGGACTGACAGATGGACGGACACACGACTGAGGGCATCACACGATAAACCAGCACAAATTGAGTCTTTGAAGTTATTCTCTTCTCTACTGCCCATCAACGAAAGAATTTTCCTCCATATGTTAGATAAAAAGCAACTACCTACCATATACAATTATAGGTAAAACTCAAAGTATCGGCAAACAGGAAGTGGATACCTGGCAAACTTGAAAATTGCTTACACAATACAACTCATCATTTCCAAACATCAGACCAAATTTCAAATCATTCCCACTTATACAAGCCAACAAATCTTTGATGATAAAATTATTGATTGCCAGACGGACAGACAGATAGTTAAAGTGAAAACTATATGGCACCCACATCTCAATGAGGGGTCCCCTAATAATACTTTACAAAGTACATACGATTACGGTAATCAGTTACTTAGTTATCTCCCTTATATAAAAAACTTGCCTGTAAAACAATAATCATTAATGCTGATATACCTAAAGCTGTCATGGTCTGTATAAACTTACCTGTAATACAATAATCATTAATGCTGATAGATCTAATGCTGTCATGTTCTGTATAAACTTATCTGTAATACAACTAGAGATGGGAGCAGTCACAAACGACAGCTACTCCCCTCGCCCGCTGACAAGAAATAATAACCCTAGTATAATCTAAAGATGTATAAATGTTCAAGGTATATCCACTAAACATTAAAGTCATAGATGTGTAACATGTAATTTCTCAAATATAAACATTAATGGAAACTTTAACCCAAGTCAGTCAAGTGTAAAAAGTAGGTCAAAGTGACCCAATTATCATCTGAAGCTGCAACACTATCAAAGATGCATCCACTGACCAAAGATAATTGATGCACCATATGTAGTTTCTCAGATATGAACCGTAATGCAAACTATAATGGTAGTCATTGAAGCATAAAATGTAGGTCAGAGTGAGCCAACTATCATCTGAAGCAGCATCACTCTCCAAGACACATCCACTGACCAAAGATGATTAATGTGCCACATGTAGTTTCTCAGATATGAACTTAAACACAAACTTTATCCGTAGTCATTGAAGCCTAAAATGTAGGTCAGAGAGACCCAATTATCATCTGAACCAGCATCACTCTACAAGACGCATCCACTGACCAAGGATGATTGATGTGTCACATGTAGTTTCTCAGATATGAACCTTAATGCAAACTTTAACCTGAGTCATTGAAGCGTAAAATGTAGGTCAAAGTGACCCAATTATCATCTGAAGCAGCAAAACTCTCCAAGACACATCCACTGACCAAAGATGATTGATGTGCTACATGTAGTTTCTCAGATATGAACCTGAACGCAAACTTTCACCTGAGTCATTGAAGCATAAAATGTAGGTCAGAGTGACCCAATTATCATCTGAAGCAACATCACTCTCCAAGACGCATCCACTAACCAAAGATGATTGATGTGCTACATGTAGTTTCTCAGATATGAACCTTAATGCAAACTTTAACCTGAGTCATTGAAGCATAAAATGTAGGTCATAGTGACCCAGTTATCATCTGAAGCAGCATCACTCTCCAAGACGCATCCACTGACCAAAGATGATTGATGTGCTACATGTAGTTTCTCATATATGAACCTTAACACAAACTTTAACTGGAGTCATTGAAGCGTAAAATGTAGGTCAGAGTGACCCAATTATCATCTGAAGCAGCATCACTCTCCAAGACGCATCCACTGACCAAAGATGATTGATGTGCCACATGTAGTTTCTCAGATATGAACCTTAACGCAAACTTTAACCTGAGGTGGGACGAACGGACGGACACTCCGACGGACAGACGGACGGGCGAGATGCTATATCCCCTCCCCAACTCCATTGGGCGAGGGGATGATAATCATTAATGCTGATATACCTAAAGCTGTCATATTCTGTATAAACTTACCTGTAATACAATAATCATTAATGCTGATATACCTAAAGCTGTCATGTTCTGTATAAACTTACCTGTAATACAATAATCATTAATGCTGATATACCGAAAGCTGTCATGTTCTGTATAAACTTACCTGTAATACAATAATCATTAATGCTGATATACCGAAAGCTGTCATGTTCTGTATAAACTTACCTGTAATACAATAATCATTAATGCTGATATACCTAAAG
>MJUU01002845.1:0-11448 GCA_002080025.1 Modiolus philippinarum | reverse complement strand
AAGCTGTCATGTTCTGTATAAACTTACCTGTAAAACAATAATCATTAATGCTGATATACCTAAAGCTGTCATGTTGTGTATAAACTTACCTGTAATACAATAATCATTAATGCTGATATACAGAAAGCTGTCATGTTCTGTATAAACTTACCTGTAAAACAATAATCATTAATGCTGATATATATAACACTGTCATGTTCTGTATAAACTTACCTGTCAAACAATAATAATTAATGCTGATATACCTAACGCTGTCATGTCTGTATAAACTTACCTGTAAAACAATAATCATTAATGCTGATATACCTAAAGCTGTCATGTTCAGGATAAACTTACCTGTAAAACAATAATCATTAATGCTGATAAACCGGAAGCTGTCATGTTCTGTATAAACTTACCTGTAAAACAATAATCATTAATGCTGATATATATATAACACTGTCATGTTCTGTATAAACTTACCTGTCAAACAATAATCATTAATGCTGATATACCTAAAGCTGTCATGTTCAGGATAAACTTACCTGTAAAACAATAATCATTAATGCTGATATACCTAATGCTGTCATGTTCTGTATAAACCAGTAATCTATCTCTTCTTTACATCCCTGTAAAATAATGATTTCAATGTCATATCATTTGAAAATTCTTTCATTGCTGTTGTAAATTCAATCAAGTTTGAGAAGAGTATTTGTAAGGGTTATGCAATGCAAAAATGATCAGTTATATAGACAAGTGTAGCAGAAAATGACTATGAACATACAAAAGTGAAAAATCTAAAGAAACAATCACCCCCCACCTTTCCCCTCAAATTCATATCTTTTGTACTGAAACCTTATCTTATCAGTGGTTGGATCCAGGGGGCCAGGGTGGCCAAGGCCCCTCTAGGTTGGAAAATATTTAAAATTACTATGCCCCACTTACGGAACAAGATTGCTATGCGTAGCTACACATGTATGTCCCCCGCCACTGAAGTAAAGTCGATAAAGTCCCATGACTCATGTAAAATTTAGCGAATCAAAATGGGGGCAGGATATGACCATTAGGTGCATTAGGTGGCAAACAGCCAAGCAAAATTTCAGCAAAATCCTTAATTGGATTTTGAGGACTTTGTCCACAAAGTCTTCCTATGTTGTAGCAAGCATTAAGTTGATAAAGTCCCAAAACTTCAGTAAAATTTGTCGACTCAAAATAGCGTCACAATATGATCAAGTACATATGGTGGCAAATGTTTAAGCAAAATCCCAGCATAATCCATTCAGTGGTTTCAGAGGATTTCCACAAAGCGTTCTTAAGCTGTAGCTTGTATTAAGTCCCATAACTTCTGTAAAATTTGTCAAATCAAAATGGCGATGTAATATGATCTAGTACTAATGGTGACTAACAATCCTGTAAAATTTGAAAGAATTCTGACCAGCGGTTTCTGAGGAGTTGCGTCCACAAGATTTGCCATTGTATAACAATGTGGAAATGATCAAAATCCCATCTCCCACAAAATTTTACGAATCAAAATGGCGATGCGTTATGATCTAGTACTAATGGTGACTAACAATCCTGTAAAATTTGAATTAATTCTGAGCGACGGTTTCTGAGGAGTTGCGTCCACAAGATTTGCCATTGTATAACAATCTGGAAATAATCAAAGTCCCATAACTCCCACAAAATTTGACGAATCAAAATGGCAATGGGATATGATCTAGTACTAATGGTGACTAACAATCCTGTAAAATTTGAATTAATTCTGAGCAGCGGTTTCTGAGGAATTGCGTCCACAAGATTTGCCATTGTATAACAATGTGGAAATAACCAAAGTCCCATAACTCCGACAAAATTTGACGAATCAAAATGGCAATGGGATATGATCTAGTACTAATGGTGACTAACAATCCTGTAAAATTTGAATTAATTCTGAGCAGCGGTTTCTGAGGAGTCGCATCCACAAGATTTGCCATTGTATAACAATGTGGAAATAATCAAGTCCCATAACTCCCACAAAATTTGACGAATCAAAATGGCAATGGGATATGATCTAGTACTAATGGTGACTAACAACCCTGTAAAATTTGAATGAATTCTGACCAGCGGTTTCTGAGAAGTTGCGTCCACAAGATTTGCCATCATATAACAATGTGAAAATAATCAAAGTCCCATAACTCCCGCAACATTAGATGAATCAAAATGGCCATGCGATATGATCTAGTACTAATAGTGACTAACCATCCTGTAAAATTTGAATGAATTCTGACCAGCGGTTTCTGAAGAGTTGTGCCCACAAAAAACGTGATATTTCTAGACATTTTCCTAAAGTTCAGATAGTGTTGGTATGTGAGTTACAGCTAGCTAGACCGAGTTTCAAATTTTGTTCTGCTCCGCTGGTTTTGATAAGAAATACACAATCAATACCCAAGTTGAATAAAAACGGTAAATTTCGTTATTCAGTACACATGTTTCAAAGAGTAACATCTCATATATTTGAAATATGATCCTTGCTCATTTCAAAAAGATATTTTTTTCAGATCTAAATTCTTACCCTTCGAAACCAAACAGCTGTTGCAGATTTTCCACAATCTTTACTTTGATGAAGACAACATGAATCAGTTACATAATTTTTCCGCGGCCAGGCAGGATGATTGTACCAGTCTGTATAGTTGTTTATACCACAACACTTCAGCTACAAAAATATAACAAGTAATGAAGGGATATGGAGTAAATGTACATGAGACAAGGTCTCTACAAATACATGGTAAAATAAAGCACTGGAACAACACTTTTATTGTTGTTCTTGATCTTGAAGGCACCATGAGGCCTCTAACAATGAGCTTTGCTCATACCTCTTAGTAAGTTCGAGATTTATTCATGACAAATATGTTTACTACACGTATTCAAATTTCTTACATTATTTCATTGGACAAGTGGCATATGCTAATTTTTATACTAATCATTCATTCATTTTTGTAAACGCCACTCCTTTATTCCTTCAGTATTCTACTGTCGTTGTTTCATTCACCATTTCTAATAGACCACTTTCATGTTTATTTCTTATCCCGACATTGGCTCCGTTTTTATGACGTTTTCAACAAAGGGAAGTAACCTACTGACCCGACAGTCAGGTTTACGGTTCCATTGTAATAAGGGACAGCAGTAGATTTTCTATCACTGGACTAGGGGTAATATCCCAATTGTCTTTCAATAAATTATTTCAGGCTATTCGGGTACTTACCACAGTGAAAATCGTAACCGTTGCCAGAGAAAATATTTACTGACCGTCCTTTCCCTAATGAGACCGAAAACCAGAATGTCGGTTGTTAGCGAGTGATGTCCCTTTGAAAAACATGCTAAATTAGCAGTAATCCCGTAAATATGAAATTCGTCTATTGTGCATATTGATATTTTCTGCTATGCTAAAATTTCAGAATCAGCATCACCTAGTAACATGAAATTATATCTTCTTGCTGCATAAAGTTGACAATCATTTTTTGTCAAAGAAGCTACAAGCTATTTTATGAACCAGGTCACACAGATATTCACCTCTACCAATAGTTTCGTTGTAAATTGGTTTACAGATCAATTAAGAAGTGTATTCACCTCTGCTAAAGGCCATAATTATTTAGTATTTTTGTCTCGTGTGTTCTTGAGTGGACAAAGTAACAAGACTGTATTTTTTTGCAGTTTAAAAAATAAATTTCATTTTTGCTCAGTTTTGAATTCACGGATGATGGTCGAGCACCTTAATCACTCAATTGCATCAAAATATTTGTGACATTTTCATTTTCGGCATTTCATCCGTTAATGCGAAAATGGCAAAAAATAAAATGCCACAAAAATTTACATGTTTACAGTATGGGTCATACACACAGTAAATACTATACTCACATCTTGTTGTATATAGTCTAACACATTTTCTACCCCTTCTCTGTTGTTTGATTGGATATCAGGATTATGGCTGTACTCTAAACTATATTCTAGCTCTCTTTTTACAAAAGTCTGTAACTATAAATACATGTAGATATGAATATGACTGATCAGATTATTTCTAGATTCTTTCGACATAAATCTTTCAAAAGCACCTAAAAAATCAATCACTCAGATGAAAATTGATATTGACATATTTCCATGCCTTTATTTTCTGTGACATATACCGGAGTTAGAAATGTTAATCAATATATTAACTCTGGATACTTGTCGGATGCCACACAGCAAATTTACATCTTAGAATTTGTAGAATTGTAAATACATTGTATAATTCAGTAGATTCAGATAGAATAGACTATGTTTGAAGATGTTAAGCCTTTGACGTCTACCTTATTTGTGTAATAAGACACCTATTAAGAAATTCGAGCTTGTCACTCTGTGACATTTTGTCTGCTCTATTAGCATCCATCCCCTTAAAAAATACAATATGAATAAATCAGATAACAGAATTATAAATGTTGCATTAGAATCAGAATTTATTTGCTAGTTTCTTCTTTGGGCATAAAGCAATCTTATATAACCTTTCTAAATGCTTTAGCCTTCAAATCTTACCTGGAACACTAAATATATAGGTGATACTTTCTCCGTTCCTTGTGTTTTTTTATATGATATAATGTTTTATGAGTGTCTCCCTGTTGCATAGCTCTGTCTGTACTTAGCAGATTTTGGCTTTCCTGTTTAGATCCTATTGGTTATTTGTTCTCTATCAGGTTTACACATATTTGGGTGTATTGATTTCCAAATGTGTTGATTTGATCTGCACTGAAGAGACATAAGTTGTCAAAATGCGCATAGGCAGGAACTAAATTCACAGTAACTTCAGTAATCTGTTAGTTATTGCTTACCTGGGATTTCTTTGACAATCCTATTGCAATAATAGATATCTCTGTAGCAAATACTACTGTGTTAAATACAAAATACTGAAAAAGAGAAATACAAAATACTGAAATGAAAAGATAGAAATTACTGATATGCAGAAAAAAAAATAAATTAAAGAACCTTTGTGAGCAAGCTCGCATACCCAAAGCCCCTACATATAAGAAAATCCTGCATTATTAAACTCCAAAAGTACCCTATAAGCAATATCATACATAAAAATGACAAAGTTCATCAATGTGTAATATTATTGGCCTAGTGAATATAGTTTGATAATTATTAACGTGAACCCCTGCATCCTTCCGAGGAACCGCCGTTGCAAACAGCGCTGGACTTCAGCCAACTGCAGACAGAATATTCAACCCATCAACTTGACGAGGCAAACAAGACCCCAAATCAGTCAACAGAAACGAGACCAAGAGTGTCGATGAAAACTAGGATTTCCAATTAAGAAACTGTCAGCATTTTCCGCCGTAAATAGTGTCAAAGGATCTGATAGAAAACAGAACTTCAAAAACATCCAAGATCCAAGACCATTTGAAGAATACACAAACCAACATCTCTGACACGGATGGTTTCATGTCTAAATTGTGTAAAACCCTGTCAAAAGCCAAGGAACTAAAAAATACAAAAACTGAAACCAGAGCTGGTAAACTTGCCAAAAAATCTTTGATACCATACATGAATCATCATTCGATTTTATTTCTACAACCAAGCATAATTCCTGTAGCGACTGTCATACCTTCCTGGACTTCCGACGCAGTTCGGGGAGTAGTACCTATGCTGTCCCGGCTTCGGCAAAGGGAAGCCTGAATTGAAGTGGTAGGATTTCCTGAAGGGTAGTCCATGTGGATTTATCTTAAAAGAACATAACTACATGCATTTATATAACTTTATTCATTTTACTAAATAACTATTTCACTGTTCATTAATGTATTTACTTACCTTTTACTATTTTAACATGCTGGTTACAGACGATTTCTATTTATAGAACAATACACGATCTATAACGCCCATTAAAAATCAATAATTTTCACATTGACAACGGAACATTTTTTGCTAATTATGACGTTTTAATAGATTACCATATTTGTACATTAACTGAACCCACACTTGTACTTCAGGGGCGATTTATTGTACCATTGTATCCTGATGACGGTGGCCTAGCCACCGAAACATGTCGACGTAAATAAAGTTATCGGCAATCTTTTGAAGTGTTGTTGTGTCATCAAAGGTATTATGTATAATTTTGTCAAAAATGATCAATAAACTGTGGACACAGGATATGTCTCGCCTTTCCCATGCATTGCCTTAATTTGCACATTGATCTTCAGCAGCAGCCATGATACCAAATGTATCACTGATCAAAACTGATCACAATCATGATAATGCAACTGCATACCAAAGATCAATGGGCTACTATGAGTGGTTGATGTTAAATGGACACAAGAAACTAGAGGCTCCCAGGAGGCTGTATCGCTCACCTGGCTTTCAGTTGCCACAATGAAGCTAACATTTCAATTTATACAGTTGAACTTACCGGTAAGTCTCTCAAACTTTTTAAAGTCTGCTCTTGTTTTACTATATTTCTTTATTGCGCTTTTTTGACAAAATGTACTTGCTTATGACCACTTTCAACACTGGTTTTGACATAATTTTGTAAATGGCAGTCAACAACAATTTTTAAAACCATATTTTTAAGTTACCACATCAATATTTATTTGGATACCAAATTTCATTGAAATTAGAAAATGTTGAATTTTCCCGCCTTTTTGGTGGCCATCTTGAAAATGGCGGTCAATAATAATTATTTTCAACACGACTTTTGAAGTTGCAACATCAATATCCACTTGGACACCAAATTTCATTGAAATCAGACAGGGTTGAATTTTCCCGCCTTTTTTTGGCAGCCATTTTAAAATGGTGGTCAGTGAAAAATTCTTTACATCAGTTTTGAATTCACAACATCAATATCCACTGGGAAACCAAATATCATTGAAATCGAAGAATGTTGAATTTTCCCGTCCTTTCTTGGCGGCCATTTTAAAATGACGGTGAAGGAACAATTTTTAACATTGGTCTGGATTTGCGACATCAAAACCTATTTGGAAACCATATTCCATTGAAATTGGACAATGTTGAATATTCCCGCCTATTTTGGACGCCATTTTGAAAATGGCGGTCAACAACAATTTTCAGTATCTGTTTTGAAGTTGCAACATCAATATCCACTTGAAAACCAAATTTCATTGAAATCAAAATGTTGAATTTTCCCGCCTATTTTGGACGCCATTTTGAAAATGGTTGTCAACAACAATTTTTAACATTGGTTTGAATTTGCGACATCAAAACCTATTTGGAAACTAAATTCCATTGAAATTGGACCATGTTGAATTTTCACGCCTTTTGTGGCAGCCATTTTGAAAATGGCGGTCAATGAACAATTTTCAGTATCTGTTTTGAAGTTGCAACATCAATATCCACTTGGAAACCAAATTTTACTGAAATTGGACAATGTTTAATTTTCCTGCCTTTTTTGGAAGCCATTTTGAAAATGGTTGTCAACGAAAAATTTTTAACATCGGTTTTTTAGTCGCAACATCAATGTCTGTTTGGAAACACAATTTTATTGAAATCAAACAATGTTGAATTTCCCACCTTTTTTTGACGGCCATTTTGAAAATGGCGGTCAACAAACAATTTTATACACCAGTTTACAAGTTGCCACAGCATGGCAAACATTTTAATCAATTTACACTTAACCTTCATCTTCTCTAGTTATGGAAATAAAAGACGACCGACAAAATATATATTTTAAAATTCCATGAAAAAGGGCAACAACTCCTACAAAGATTTTGGGATTTTCTTCAATATTTCAGGGTGGGCAGATCTTGATATGCTGAACCTTTTTGCAATTTACACTTGACCTCTATCTGTTACACTTTTTGAAATAAAAAAAAAACAAAATTAAACTTTAGAAAATTTTACGGAAAAAGGGCAATAACTCCAACACTAGTTTTCCGATTTTCTTTAAAATTGCAGGGAGGGAAGATCTTAACATGCTGATTATTTCCACTTCTATAAAATTTTTGATATCTGTAACGGTTTTCTATTTATTTGCAAAAAATGCAATTTACCCCATTTGTTCTATTTTTAGTAACAGCAGCCATGTTGCTTGGTTTGGGGACTAATTGAACTGTTTACCCTGGTGATGATTCAGGTCAAGTTTGGTAACAATTGGCCCAGTGGCTTCTGAGGAGAAGATTTTTTAAATTGATGACAAAAAGTATCAAATTTCTTGAATTTGACCAACAAAGGGCAAAAACTCCTATATGAGTAGTCAGATTTTCTTCAAAATTTCAAGGTAGGTAGATCTTGATATGCTGAACATTTTTGCAATGTAAAGTTGACCTCTATCTGTAATAGTTTTTGCGATAAAAAATAAAGAATATAAAAATTTTGACGGAAGAAGGGCAATAACTCTAAGACAGGTTTTCGAATTTTCTTCAAAATTGCAGGGCAGGTAGATCTTGTCATGCTGATCACTTTCACTCTAAACAGATTTCTGATATCTGTAATGGTTTTTGAGTTATTTGCGAAAAACAGGAATTTACCCCTATGTGCTATTTTTAGTAACAGCAGCCATGATGTTTGGTCCTCGGACTAATCAAAACAATTTTGAATCAGATACCCTGTTGATGATTCAGCCCAATTTTGATTAAAATTG
This sequence comes from Modiolus philippinarum, assembly GCA_002080025.1. Taxonomy (NCBI): domain Eukaryota; kingdom Metazoa; phylum Mollusca; class Bivalvia; order Mytilida; family Modiolidae; genus Modiolus; species Modiolus philippinarum. The sequence goes on along the minus strand of MJUU01002845.1, from coordinate 2,873 downwards.
GCCTCGTGGTTTCAGAGGAGAAGATTTTTGAAAAAGCTTACGACGGACGGACGACTGACGGACAGATGGACGACGGACACTGACGGAGGCCAAGTGTTAGCAATAGCTCACATGGCCTTTTAGGCCAGGTGAGCTAAAAACTTAAACATTTGATAAACAGTGCAAAATTTCAAAGTCAGTGGAGCATGACTGCAGGGGCATAGACATAAAACGCCACTAAAACTGAGCTGCAATGATGCAAATGCAACTGCATACCAAATATCAATGGGCTACTATGAGTGGTTGATGCTAAACATACACAAGAAAAAACTTAAACATTTGAAAAAAAAAACAATTCAAAATTTCGAAGTCAGTGGAGCATAACTGCGGCGGCATAGACATAGAACGCCACTGAAACTGAGCTGTACTGATGCTAATGCAACTGCATACAAAATATCAAAAGGCTACCACAGGTGGTTGATGTTAAACAGACCCAAGAAAAAACTTAAACAATTGTGGATGCCACCGCCGCCAAATCTCCCTTTTTTCGACTATCGTCGAAGGCTCGACAAAAATCAAAATCCAAGTAGCATCTTTGATATATGCACAATCATTCTGCACAAGATAATTGAAGGGGTTTCAGAGGAGTTGCGGTGACAAGATGATACTTTGGTGTTTTAGCTGAAAATAGTCCAATAACTCCCATAAAAATAATCTGATCAATAAGGTAGTATAGTATGAACATCTACATACATGTATCATGACCAACAATCCTACTAAATATGATAGCAATCCGTCCAGAGGTTACAGAGGAGTTGCAGAAACTGACATGAACAGGACTGACGGACGGACAGACAGACGGACGGACAAACGGGTCAAAAACATTATACCCTCTGCAAATTCAAAATAAAGAATAGAACATTATGAAACATAGGTAATCATGATCAACTATTACAAAGTTTGCCTTGTTGTGGCACTTTGTCGCAGCAACCAAATTTTGCCTGGATAAGGACATACTATCAAAATTGCATGCATTAGCAAGGTTACCTGAACCAACAATGTACAGTTACTGAGCTATGAACTTGGATGTATACATTAATGTAAGTCATTCATGAGTAAAATGTAGGTTTAAGTGACCTAATTTTGTCTGGATGCTGAGCTACCATAACAGATGCATGCAAATGCAAGATGATCCTACCATATGTACAGTACATGAGATCTAATCCCTGACATGAACTTGAATTTAAGTGACTAAAGTGGAAAATGGAGGTCAAAGTGACCCAATTTTTCTGGATGCTGACCTACCATCAGAGATGCATGCATGTGCAAGGTTAAATGATCATACCATGTACAGTGACTGAGATATCAACTCAGACATAAACTTGAATGTAAGTCACCCAAGCGGAAAATAAAGGTCAATGTGACCTAATTTTTGCCTGAATGCTGACTTACGATCAGAGATGCATGCACATGCAAGGTTAGATGATCCTACCATGTACAGTGTCCGAGATCTGATCCAGTGATTTTTCTAGCGCTCGTCACTTTCGTATTTTACGAAACAGTTTTCAAAATGACGAAAGTTTTCTGAACCCCTTTTGTCACTTAAAATATTTCATTGCAAACTTTTTCTCCTGGAAATATTAAGAAATCATATTCAGTGTCATATTTATGACAAGTTTACAACCCCAAGCCAGTTAATTAATTACAAAGGTGATGTTGTTACAGGTAAATTGCTAATCCGATAATTATACAGGTAATTAACCATACAGTACATAAATTAAGGTGTCAAATCACCAGTCAAGTACAATCATTAAATATAATTTAATTACCAGGAAGCCATGAAATGATAATATTTTTAAGATATTATTGCTTAAAGTTTTAATTCCAACAATATTTTGCCGGTCCTACTTTCGTTTCTGTCCACAAGATTCCGATTGCCCATGCGTATAGATAAACGGCTTACAAGGTACAAATATCTTACTCCCAATATACAAGACCAATGCTTGTTAAGTTTGTCTCAATCCCAATTTCTATTAAATTAATTTCCAACAAATTCTATTGCTTTGTGCAGCCTCTCCAATTTAATTTTGATTCAAATACCAGTACATAGTCGTTTCCGACTTTGTTCAAAATTACAATTTCTTTGTGATTTCCTCTCAACATTGAAGAGAATTCAAACTAAATTTTGAAGTAAAACATAACCTCTGATAAAAAAAAATGAAATTTTATTCCAAAGAATTGCTTGAATAAGCTCAACATCAAAGCAGAAGACTGTAAATTGTACGTTGCTATGATACACAGCATACGAAAAGAGCATCAAGGAAAAGGGGGAGGGGATACAAGTACTTTTCACTTGTAAAAATGACCACAATTTGATTGAAAAATTCTCTTTATATTCCCAATTAATTTCATTCTATATATTTCTCTATCAAAAGTTCATGTTCAAATAAAAACTAATTATTAGAAGGAGCTCAGTCATTATAAGTGTATAAAAAGATATCAAAAGTTATATGATATGAAATGTTTCTATAATATACATATATATCTTTTGTACTGTTTTAGTCTTTATCTTTAAAACAAAGAGCTTTAAAGAATGACTGTCGCGCTCCGCAAAAGTGACTAAAGCTTTCAAAATCCTAGAATAAACCCTGTCTGATCTCAGATATAAACTTGAATGTAAGTCACTCAAGCGGAAAATATAGGTCAAAGTGACCTAATTTTGCCTAGATGCTGACCTACCATCAGATATGCATGCACATACAAGGTTAGATGATCCTACCATGTACAGTGACTGAGATCTGAACTCGGACATAAACATGAATGTAAGTCACTCAAGCAGAAAATAAAGGACAAAGTGACCTAATTTTGCCTGGATGCTGACCTACCATCAGAGA
>MJUU01002844.1:20243-61296 GCA_002080025.1 Modiolus philippinarum | reverse complement strand
TTTGACCCAGATGCAACACTTCCATATATGGACGGGGTGCCTGTCAGTTATTGGATACAAAGTTACCAGCCTGAACAACTCAGAATGTTTCAGGAGGAGGACACCGACATATCTCCTATATTGACCTGGATTGAACAGAAACATGAACCAACAGAATCTGAGCTTCGTTTACATGGACCAGGAACAAGATCCTTGTGGCTGTGCAAATTATGTTTCAAAATCGTTGAGGGAGTTCTATACTATCAGTTTATTGGCTGTCCAGATCGGGACATTTGCCTTGTAGTCCCAGCTGCCCTGAAGAGTGAAGTACTTCGAAACTGCCATGATGTTAAGTCAGCAGGACATCTCGGTCAGAAAAAGACATTAGACAGGTTAAAACGGTCATTCCTGTGGTATAACATGAGCAGAGATTCTGAAGAGTATGTGCGTTCATGCTCCGTCTGTAACCAGAACAAGAGAATACATATCCGACCAAGAGCACCATTGGGACAATTTCATGCAGGCTACCCAATGGAGCGTGTCCATCTAGACATCTTAGGACCTTTCAATACCAGCAGTAATGGAAACAAATATGTTTTCATGATGGTGGATCAATTCACCAAATGGGTGGAAATGGCCGCCTTGCCAGATCAATCGGCAAAGTCAGTAGCTGAAAAGTTTTTAGTACATTTTATAGTAACATTTGGTTGCCCATTGGCCAGGGCAGAAATTTCGACAGTGATTTGTTTCGTGCTCTGTGTTCAGCATTGGATATTGCCAAGACTAGAACCACTCCATACCATCCTTCCTCCAATGGCCAGGTGGAGAGATTTAACACCATTGTCTTGAGCATGATTCGCTGCTACATTGAAAAGAAAAACCGCAGTTGGGATCGAGATCTACCGCTCCTGTCCATGGCTTTACATTCGATGATCAATCGACAAACGGGATATACCCCTAACCAACTCATGTTTAGGGCGTGAGACGATTCAACCCATTCACTTAATGCTAGGAATTCCACAACATGGACAAGAGGCCGATCAACCAAGTACCTGGGTAACTAAATTGGTCCATAATATGCAGAGGGTCCATGAGTTTGCCCGTCGCAACTTGCGAACTTCTCAGAAAAGACAGAAAAGAGATTATGATTTACGTGTAGTACAAAGAAAGTACGACCCCGGAGATTTGGTATACAAGTCTGACATGACTACAAAAACTGGTCAAAGTAAGAAACTTCGTTCACCCTGGTGCGGACCATTCCTCGTGGTGTCAAGCATGCCACCTTTGTATAAGATAAGAGGACGAAAAGGTGACTCTGTTGTCCATCATGATAGGCTAAAGCGATGCGACGATCGACATATTCCTACCTGGTTGCGGAGGTTACGACATGAGATGTTTCATGATGCTTCATTTACGGAAGAAGATTCAGTAGATTTAGACGAGACAATACCATACAGTGATGTCCAGTTCAGTGTTGATGGGTTTCCGTTTTTAGGACAGCTTCATACAGAAGATGATAATCAGAACGAGCTCAAGTCAGGAAATAGCTCGGATGATAACAAAAGCATGGGGGATGACACTCTTGTTGGTTCCGGAGATCATTCAATCTTGCTGAGGCCCAAGGCCTCCAACAGCATGTGTGATGAAGGCACTGAATCGATGATTGAAACCGAGATGCCCGATAGAAAGCCGGTAAAGGTGCCTACCGACTCGGAAAATAAAGGTAACATCTCGAGGCCCCAGGCCTCTCCCCCAAGTATGCATACAAGGCACGGGCGGAAGATCACTCGTCCGTCTAGGTTTAAAGAGTAGTTTCAGATGCAGGAGGCTACTTCCAATGTCTATGTATATACATGTATATAAGTTGGTAAAATTGTAATGTTGTCATGAATTTATATTTTTGTATGTTCTTTTCCTTTTATTTCAGTCAAGATTTGTAGATATGGCTTCCCGTGACGATGACGTCTTGTCACTATGTGGAGATGAGTGGTCCAGTGACCACGAGAGTTCAGACACCTCTGCCGATCAGGAGGAAATATGGGAAGAGACATGGGAGGAGTACCTCGTGGTAGACGAGGTTGGAGAGGACGACCCAATACAGCATGTTGCTACTGGATTTGGGGCCCCCGGCCCCATCAGAACCAACAAGACATGTCCAGTGTGTGGACTACGTACTAGAGGGAAAATACGTCGTCATGTCCTGAGAGAACATCTTCCCTGGTTTTGGGCAGGTACTACCGCCTGCTGGGAATGTGAAGTACAGGAGACCCAAGCGTCGACGTTAGCCGTCCGACACACAGAGATCCATCGGTCAGGGGATATCTTTGATGACCGAAATCTGCATTTATGGTGTCAGCTGGTAACAGGTAGTTTACACCTTTTAAAATCATGGCTGGAATGTCAGGACTTGGATGGTCTGCTACGTTACGTGATAGACAGGAGAATCCATGTAGGGAATAGAAGTTCCTTCTCCGATCAAGAGAAACAGTTGCTATCTTTTTTTGCAAATAATTACAGTCCACATAATGTGTATTCAGACCATTTCAGATTGGATCCACCAAATCACGTCGTTTGCATCACCAACTGGGAAATCATGGCTTCGTTACTTAGAAGACTAGGGACTCGATATCAGGAGATGTTCCTACACCACCGTGAATGTTTAACTTATGAAGGCCATGCAGTAAGCGGACCAGTACATCAACCAGATGAACCCTTCTTCTTCGTGGATAGCCACTTCCACCTTGACCTTATCCTGCAACGTACCCGGTATCGCAACTTTAAGCATCTGGAGTCCATTGTCACCGATGGTGATCCTGGGTTTTACTATGGGGTAGCTAACTATGTCTTCCCAAAACATTGGAACCAGTGGGCAACACAAGTGGGAGCAGCTTCCCGGCTTTACGTCTTCTTTGGAGTGCACCCTCATGTGGCCGCAGATGGCATCTCGCAAACAACCTGGGGTGACCTGCGACTCCTGTCACATAACTACAGATGTGTAGCTTTAGGGGAGACCGGGCTAGACTTTACGACCAGATGTAGCTGCAGACAATGTAGGACTCCAGAAATTTGCCGTCAGAGGCTCCAGCATAACCAGGAGGAGGTCCTTACCATGACCCTGGAATTAGCCCGCACACGAGGCCTACCAGTGATCATCCATTGCAGGGATACGGGTGATGGGTCTGCCGCTGCCAGGACTCTCAGTATCATCAGAGAAGGTAGCTTTACTAACCTTAAGTTCCACCGGCATTGTTTCATGGGGTCCTTACAGGAATTGCTAGAGTGGCAGACGTTGCCAAAACGAGCAGGCTCATTTGGGGTCATACTAGGGGCTAGTAAGGTCCCGTCTTGTACTAGCCCGAACTCAATTTCACTAGCCCTTTATAGAAGATTCTTTGTTAATAAGGTACAATTTTAACTAGCCCACCGGGCTAGTGGCTTCAAATTTTTACTAGCCCCAGACTGATTTTACTAGTCTCGAGCGTAGGGCTTGGGCTCAAAATGAATTTTGCAAAAGGACTTGAAAGCCATACAGCTCAATAAAATTATTGCAGTTGCAGTTAACATATGTGTTATGGTCTCATGTTCATTTACTCCATACCCTTTCGTAAAATATTTAATACAGGAGTTTGTCTTTTATTGCAGTGTGGAGTTGGTAAAACAACTCCCCGTGGTAGAGATGTATGCTCTTTATTTTTCTTAGATATGGTGTACTTGTACATGAGATAATATCTCATGTGTACACTTTGTTCAATTAATATAATCTAAATTTATGTAAATTCTAAAACCGAAGGATTAACCCCCTCCATCGTAGTTTTGTCCTTAGCTATATTTGATATTGCTGATTATTCGGATTCGTTTGGTTTTATGCATTTTAAACATTTTTTTTGAAATTAAGGATTTCCTTTGTTTGGGTTCTAGTGCTGCTGATGAGGAATTAGTTTCCGAAATGGCCATACAGCTCAATAAAATTATTGCAGTTGCAGTTAACATATGTGTTATGGTCTCATGTTCATTTACTCCATACCCTTTCGTAAAATATGTACTTAAAGGTATAAAAAGACTTTCTGCTTATGAACCCTAACATTAATACAAGTTTACACATTTTCACCAATCTATAAACCCATTCTATTATATGCAAATAATGGATGTGAAATTTGGGGAGCATTATTTAATAGCTACTCTATGGACCTTTAGATGTAGATAAAATATTTGCTAATCTCATCTGTGAGAAATTGCACATAAATTTCTGTAAAAATATTCTTTGGGTCCACAAGAAATGCTCTTAATTTTGCAGTATTATCCCAACTAGGTCATCAGTAAGATTATCAATTACTGGCCTAGATTAGAAAACCTTGATTGTTTTCCACTGTTAAAGGACACACTTATAGAATCCCAAACAGTAAATCAGCAACAAAAAAGTCATCTTGGTACAGATCCTCACAACAGATATTAAATAATTTTCCAAAACTAAGTCAATTACATACAAATTAAAAACTATTTAGATATTCGGTGAAGCAGCCCTAGAAGAAATTGTCCAACCAAAAACACGAGCTATATGAGGGAAAACTTCTTACATACATTGACATATATAAAGTTTGAAACTAATTCATGTTATTATGGCAGAGAAAAATATGTATCCATTGTCAATAATTTTGAGCTCAGTTGAAGTCCAACTAAACTCAGAATTTCTTCACATCAACTAAATATTAAATGAGATAATTAAAAAAAATCCAGCACATCAAAGGATATGCTAGCAGTGTAGCTTTGGTGAGGTAGGAGATGAGATACATTTTCAATTTCATTGCTCCAAATATGATAGGGCCAACTGCATAGTGTCATAAACAATCACTGCTCCAACTATACACTCTCAGTACCGAAAACAAATTCATATGGCTCATGTCATGTGAAAATGAGTCAATATTAAAAGAATTGTGCAGATATGTTCACAAATTTTGTCCATAACAACATCTTGCAGGTTTTAAACTTAAAGTCTCAACAATGTACTTGTTCTTCTGGATTGATCATGATTACAAGGAGGAATGCAGATGATACACTCTGATCATCATATTTCCTAAAGCAGCATCCCCTGATGACCCTTCAAGGCCATGCAGTAAAACAAAAGCTAAGCATATTAACTATCAAAAATCTTTATTTTACATCTGTGATAATTAATTGAACTACATGTATTAGTTTTTAGTAATATTTTTCAAATTAATTCCGTATTTGTGTGTAAAGATGAAGCTATTTTAATGTCGGTTATGTCATGCACTAATGAATATAAATTCAAAAAATTTCGTTCCAAACTTATTGATCCATTGATTAAACTTGTTCATAAAGGATATAAATACAGCATTGTTGTTAAATCTTTACTTCTGGTTTTTATTGGCAAAAATATTGATCAATTCCTCAATCCTTTACACAGTAACACCGTAACTAAATTAAAGCAATTTTTCCTGTTTGCAGTATTTGGCATTGCACAATATTATGTTCTTCTTTCATAATTTATGATGTTGTTATACGAAATCTATTTATTTAGAAGTATTTCAATTGAAGTTTCATATGCTTGGAGGCTTGATATCATAGTCAACACAAATTATATCCTTAGCTAGCTGTCAGTAACTGCGAGCATTTGTCAGGACAGTACCCGTGTGTTTTGTCTTCATGTTTTATGTACTTCAATATTGTAAAGGTACTCATCTTGATAAGTTGGACTCTTTTTCTAGTTTTATTTTTACTTCGAGTCTTTTTGTGTATTTATTTTTAGCCATTCACCACACGTAGGGGAGGGTTTGGATCCAACAAAGCGAGTTTAACCCCAACGCAATTTTTGCGCCTGTCCCGAGTCAGGAATATGTTGGTCATTGGCTTGTCCTTGTCTCCTTATAAAATTTTAGTTTCTTGATATTCTGGTTATTGGATGTGGCTTGTTTCCATTGATTTATTCACTTTTTACTTTTTGGGTCATTTAGAGTTTGCTATATCATGTATATGGTGTGAGGTTCCTCAGTATGTTAAAGACCGTACGGTGACCCCTAGATGCTTTGTTTTGAGTCGTTTTAACTTGAAGATGGGATGTTGTCTCCTTGACATTTACCTCATTTGATTTCCTTTCTTTTTCATATATGTCATTATATGTCTTGCCCAATGTGGGTCCATGATTAGTAGGGCTCTTAATAATTACATGGAAATGACATTGTACATTTGTATCCCCTTTTACCCTCTGTAGCTGACAAAGTATAGCATAACACTTACATGTATATATTTACGATAAATTTCCACTGTGTATTTATTTGGCAGATAGTACCAACATAGGAAGTTGTCCATTTTATAATTATTAGGTTTTGAGAATCAAATGTTCAAATTTTTATTTCTCAAGGTTTATTACTTATAGGTTGGAGAAACAAGTTTATTTGGAAACAATTTCATAAATAGACTTTTAATAATTTTCAGAAACAAAAGCATGAAATTTGTCACAATTTTGAGTATTTTATTACAATTATTCAACAAACATTAGTGAATCAGTCATTTAGTCTAAACATATCATTATACATTACTCATAAATCAGTATTGTAGTCCGTCACTGTACATATCGTTTAAAGTGGTTATTAGTCGGTGCTCCCATTTATTTTGAAGAGAAAAGCGGAAATATCAGAAGTCATGAAATTTCAGTCATTTACAAATGTACAAGTTACTTATGAAGCAGAGTGGGGTTATAGAAAACATAAATCATTATTGCTCTTGCAATAAGTCCATACACATGTATATATATCAGCAGAAGTGCACAAACAGTTATATTCTAACAGATTTCTGTCTTCCTGTTACTTGCTGCATATTGTTTGTATGAGTTTCCTTTGATCTCAAGAAGCAAATATTTTTCAGTATTTGCTACTGCACAAATACGAAAAAATATTGGCAAAAAATATGTTAGGCCATGTCTACATGTACTTTGTGAATCAGAATCAATGAAACAAAGAAATATACATCTTGCAGAGACTCTTACCGGATCGTACAAATTCTTTTACTTATCATTACTAGTCAATTTCACGATTTGTTGAAAATTAACTTTCATTTTCAAACTTTGATCCATTAAATGATATAGTTAATTACCGATAAAAAGAATAACAGAAGTTTTGTTTTTGATACAAGAAATATTGGCCGAACAATAATGGACGAGCCCCATCCAGACGATAAAACTACACTAATATAGATTTCGTATGATATCAAAACTTTATTGTAACTACGTATACCTTTGCAATTGTTCTGACCTTGCATCTTTTTGAATTTTTAGGTCGCCGGGACGAATGTCCGGAGAGCTATTGTTATACCCCCGGCGTCGGCGTCAGCAAAACTTTAACCTGGCTTGTGGAATTGAGACCTGAATAGCTAGGATGTTGATATTTGGTATGTGACTACCTTGCGATGAGAGCTTTCTTCTGGTACTATACTTGTAGACATTTTGACCTTGACCTTACCCTTAGGGCAATTTTTAAAAAACTTTAACCTTGCCTCTAGAAGGTAGGCTTTTAGTGGTAGGGTGTTGATATTTGGTATGTAACTTCCTTATGATGAGAGCTTTCTTCTGGTGCCATACTTGTTGACATTTTGACCTTGACCTTGCCCTGAGGGCAATTTTTAAAAAAAACTTTAACCTTGCCTCTAGAAGGTAGGCATTTAGTTGTAGGGTGTTCATATTTGGTATGTAACTTCCTTATGATGAGAGCTTTGTTCTGGTACCATACTTGTAGACATTTTGACCTTGACCTTGCCCTGAGGGCAATTTTTAAAAAACTTTAACCTTGCATATAGAAGGTAGGCTTTTAGCAGTAGGGTGTTTATATTTGGTATGTAACTTCTTTATGATGAGTGCTTTCTAGTGGTACCAAAATTGTAGACATTTTTACCTTGACCTTGCCCTGAGGGCAATTTTCAAAAAACTTTAACTTTGCCTATAGAAGGTAGGCTTTTAGCAATAGGGTGTTTATATTTGGTATGTAACTTCTTTATGATGAGTGCTTTCTAGTGGTACCAAATTTGTAGACATTTTGACCTTGACCTTGCCCTGAGGGCAATTTGTAAAAAACTTGAACCTTGCCTCTAGAAGGTAGGCCTTTAGTGGTAGGGTGTTTATATTTTGTATGTAACTTCCTTATGGTGAGAGCTTTCTTGTGGTACCATATTTGTAGACATTTTGACATTGACCTTGCCCTGAGGGCAAATTTTTAAAAACTTGCTTCTAGAATTAAGTTGTTTAGTGATATATTGTACATATTTGGTATGTGACTTTCTTGCGATGAGAGCTTTCTGATGGTACCATAGTTGTAGACATTTTGACCTTGACATTGCCCTTAGGGAATTTTTTATAAAACCTTCAACTTGCTTCTAGAATTAAGTTGTGTAGTGATAGGGTGTTTATATTTGATATGTGACTTTCTTGCGAAGAGAGCTTTCTGTTACTTTCGAATTTATTGTGCATTGAGGTTACTGGAATCCCCGGCGAGCTATGTTGTCTTCTAACAACTCTTGTTTTGTAATCACTACGACTAACAGATCTGTTAATTTATGTCCAGTTAATCAAGTATTATATAATTGTGTATTATACATTTGTATTAGTACCATAATTGTGTTTTGACCTTATTGAGTGTTAGAATTATTATACCCCCGCTCTGAAGGAGAGGGGGTATACTGTTTTACCCTTGACCATCTGTCCGTTTGCCGGAACATCTTTCGTCAAGGATTTCTCAGCTTGTGTATGTAGTAATGATTTGATATTTGGTCTGAAGCTAAAGTATGATGAGTTGTACCGTGTCTTCCCTTAGAGTCTGTCACTCATCTACTTCCTGTTTGACGAAAACTTTGATTTTTCCCATTATAGCCATATATTGAAAATTTTCGTCAAGGATTTCTCAGTTTGTGTATGTAGTAATGATTTGATAATTGGTCTGAAGCTTAAGTATGGTGAGTTGTACCGTGTCTCCCCTTTTCAAGTCTGTCACTCATCTACTTCCTGTTTGACTTCATCAATTTTTCCCATTTTACCAATATATTGAAAATTTTTGGTCCATACTTGTTTGTGTCCACACTTGAACTGTTTCCACACCTGTATTGTATCCGCACACACTTAAATTTGCGCTTTCCATATTGATTCAGTGTTCAATGAGCGGGGGTATAACTGGCTGCCATTCGGCGACAGCTCTTGTTTGTCCTCTAATAATATATAATCAATGATAAATATACATGCCCATTGACAAATTATAATTAGCTGCAGTTCCTTGGGTAATGTATTACAAAATGTAGATTATATGGGATGTTGTCCCCTTGACATTTACCCCATTTCCTTTCTTTTTTCATACACAAATTGGACTTTTTGCATATACATGTATATTATTATAAGATACAACAGAGGAAATAACTTTTGAATTATTATTCAAAACATTAATATATTAAATGCAAATATACTAATAATACAATACATCATGCCTGCCAACCTTCCCTATTTGCTAGAGTTTGGGGGTAAAACTAAACTTTAGTTTAACTGTAATGACAGAAGTTTTTCACTCAGGATGAGCATGATGAGTGAAATGTAATAATGAAATGTATACACCAAGAACATTTAAACAAAAGACCCCATTGTAACCAGTTATTGGGATTTAAGATTTTGGCATTTATTCTGCTGAGTCAGTGTTGTGCGCACCGTTATAAATAGTTGTGCTTGTCAACATGAAATTTGTCATTTATGTTCTGAAGAAGTATTCTTGATATTTTATAGTCATAAGTCATAGATATAGTCAAAATGACTCGTCCAAATGGTACAACAATCATGTGTCATTCAGTGAACAAGTGAAATATTAGAACATTAATAAAGTGACTTAGAACACTATGCTTCAAAGCAAGACACAATTTTAGCATTCACTTATGTACATTTGGATCACGGGAAGAGTAAACACTGAATTATGTAAAATATCATGTTTATTATACCATACATTTCATATTTATTGTTTAATTTGAAGTTTTATTTCAGAAATATTTCCCCGTTATTTTTCCGGCATTTTTGAGAATGAAACTTCCTGATTCGCCTGTCCAGAACACCCTGTACTGCACATGTAATGCACAATCATTCGAATGTCCCCATTGTGTCATGTATTCCTAAAATAATCATGATTCAAAACTATTTCCGCTGTTGGAATAATTTTTCCATTAACTTCCGTTGTGGGGCAATATATAGCGATCACTTTAGCCATCTTGCATTGCCGTCGTAGTTGGTGTTGTTGTTGTTGTCCGTCTCACTTTTTCTTAACACTTTTCTCAGCAACTACAAATCACAACCACTTGAAATTTGGTACATGTATTTGACTTTGGTATGGGTTTGCATATTGTGCTTATTTAATTCAGGTCTGTCGAACATTTACTTCCTGTTTACCAACTTGGGGAATATTTTCAACAAATTTAAATAGTGTCAATTGTAAAAATTGTCGTAAAATTTTTCTCAGCTGCTACGAATCACAGCCACATGAAATTTGGTATGTGACTTTAGTATTGGGTTCCATAATGTATTTATCAATTAAGGTTTGTTGGACATCTACTTATTGTTTACCATCTTGGAATATTTTCATTAAATACTGTCAATAGTAAAAATTTTCGTAACACTTTTCTCAGCAACTACAAATCACAGCCACTTGATATTTGATATGTGACTTCAGTATGGGGTTCCATAATGCACTTATCAAATTCAGGTCTGTTGGACACGTTGGACATGTACTTCCATTTCACCAACCTGGAACAACTTAGAAATTTTTGTTTCTCGGATCAAATTTGACAACAGTAGTACAGGCGACACAAGTCTTCCATGGAATACCAAAATTTATTTAATTTTTGTACATCTCTCAGTATGACTTTTGAGACATATTTTCAGCAAGGATTTATCCTAGCAGTTTCATGTTTGTTTATCAGATAGGTAGACTTTTTTATGCACCCGCAGTAAGGCTACAGAGGCATTAAGTGTTACCTTTGTCTCCAAAAATTTTTGTCAAAGATATCCGAGCTTGTGTATGCAGTAATGATTTGATATTTGGTCTGAAGCTTTAATATGATGAGTTGTACCGGTCTCCCCCTTTCAAGTCCATCACTCATCTACTTCCTGTTTGCAGATAACTTTGATTTTTTTCCATTATAGCCATAACCGCCATATATTGAACATTTTCGTCAAAGATTTCTCAGCTTGTGTATTTAGTATTGGTTTAAAGCTTTGCAATGATGAGTTGTTCTGTGTCTCTCCTTTTCAAGGAAACTTCATACCTATACGGTTTAAGGACTTTGTCAATTTGACACATTTTGCATTATAGAGTAATTTGTCCAAGTTTTCTCTGCAGTCCTGTTTGCTGAATAGAAGATCTGGCGAAGGCATCTGTGTCCCATTGACACGTTTTCTTTTATTAATATCATGTGTTCCTGCAGAAACATATAAATATATGAATTGATATCAAATTTATATGCAGAAATTTAACCATGTGGGAAAAACGTGTACATATATATGTACATGTATATAAATAATCAAGAAATAGATTTTCAAAAAAACTGATTCATTTTTCACCAGTTTTATATACATTTTATTCTTTATTTCAGAATTAACTTCCAGTGGCAGCAACTTACAGACAGATGAAAAATCTAGGCAGTCCTGTGAAAGCTCAGTATTAAAAGATTAATTGACGACTCAAAGGAACATTTTGCAGCTACTAAGTATTTATAAGGTCCAAGTAGATGGTACAGCTGCATATTAAAATTTGACTTTTTACCTGTAACATTCCCATGTAATTATCAATTTTATGTATTAAATTATGTAAGAAAAGTGAAGAAGTTTTGTATTATTGCTATGCTTAAACAGATTTGATACATGTTACTAATTTATTCCGTTAAACTTGCCCCTTGTTAGCTCACCTGACCCGAAGGGTCAGTGTGAGCTATTGCTATCACTTTGCGTCCATCGTCCGGCATTAACTTTTCACTTTTTTTTTCATCTTCTCCTCTGAAACCACAGAAGCAAATCCAACCAAACTTTATAGGAATAATTTATGGAAGGTCCTCCACAAAGCTTGCACAATTTGTTGCGATTCGATAAAAAACATGGCCGCCAGCATGGAACATAGTTTAACATTGGACCCTATGGGAAAAACATTGTTTACAACATCTGCTCTGAAATTATTAGAGCAAATTTAACTAAACTGTACTCAATTGATGTATGTTAGGTCCTTTACAAAGATTGCACATTTCGTTCTGATTCGATAAAAAACATGGCCGCCAGCAAAGATCTTAGTTTGAACATTTTACCCAATGGGAAAAACATCATCTTCAACATTTGCTCTGAAACTATTGAAGCAAATTTAACTTAACTGTACTGAAATGATGAACTGAATGTCCTTTACAAAGAACGCTCATTTTATTAGGATCTGACAAAAGAAAAGGCTCCAAGCACAGAACTATGTTTAAAATGGGACCCCTAAAAGAAAACATCTTTTACGTCATATGCGCTGAAACTATTAAAGCAAATTCAGCCAAGCTAAGATTGCTTTGATTGATTTGTTTTGATCTGATAAAAAAAAAAACAAGACCACCAGCACAGAACATATTTTAACACAGGATCCTATAGGATAAACATTAGTTTCATCCCTTGCTGCAAGCGTTTTGTCAGGTGAGCGATTCAGGCTCAGTTTCTGAGCCTCTAGTTTTTACTTTTCATGAAAAAATAGTATGCCTACCATTATCATTATACCCTCGCAAACAAAGTTTTGGCGTATATAGGAATCACCCTGTCCTTCCATCCCTCTGTCCTTCCGTCCATTTACCTTGTCAGTGTATGATCTCCCAATTGGCTTTTTGGATTTTGATGAAATGTTACACAGCTGTAGTACACCACCTGAAGATGCGCATGAAGTCATGGTTGCTGCCTGAAATTTGGAAGGGGAAATAATTTGTCTTTGAATATTTTCTGGAAAAAATGGGGCATGCCCTCTTAAACAGGTGCTTTGATTTTGATGAAATGTTACACAGTTGTAGTGTACCACCTGGAGATGTGCATGAAGTAATAAGGTTGCTGTCCCAAATTTTGAAGGGTAGATAATTTGTCTCTGAATATTTTTTGGAAAAAAGGGGGAGTTTTATCGTTGTGTCCATACTTGTATTGTTTCCATACTTGTACTGTGTCCACAACTGTATTGCGTCCACACACTTGAATTTGCACTTGCAATATTGATTCAGGGTTCAATGAGCGGGGGTATAACTGGCTGCCATTTGGCGACGGCTCTAGTTTAAACAGCTTCAAACTGTCAAGAAGACATATTGAGGCCTTTTATTTAAAACTTGAAATGTATTTAGTAAATTTATATTGAAGGGCCATTTTATAAGGCTCTTTCATTATAAGGTTTATGGATATACCAAAAAAAAAGTAGATTCAAACAAACAAAGGACACAAAATACAAAAGGATATCACCAAATAACCTACAACACCCAGAAAATACTTACACTCCTGTACAAGGTCTGTATAGTCCTTAAACTGTAGTGAATGTGGTTTACAAGTATCAAGTAGAATTATTATTGAGAGATCCATGAAAGATTGGAATTTTCCAGTAAACCAAAACTGTTAAAAAACTATATTATACACTCTACAGCTCAGCAGGTTATTATTATACCCCCCGCTTTGCGGGAGGTATATAGTGTTCATGGTGTCCGTCCGTCTTTCTGTACCTGAAAGCTGGTATCGCCACCTTCTCTTAAACCACTGATCGGAATTTCATGAAACTTATGTAGGAGCTTAATTACATACTGTAGATGTGCACTACGCATTTTGTTTTCCAACAATTCACTTTTTTTCACATTTTTGACATGTTTCGGACTTTGTCATTTTAGCTCAATGCAAATCATATGGTGACCACCTGGTATTCACTACTCCTCTTCAACCACCGATGGGAATTTCATGAAACTTATGTAGGAGCTTAATTATACCCCCGCTCCGTAGGAGAGGTGGTATACGGTTTTACCCTTGTCCGTCCGTCTGTCCGTCCGTCCGGAACATCTTTCGTCAAGGATTTCTCAGCTTATGTATGTAGTAATGATTTGATATTTGGTCTGAAGCTTTTGCATGACATGAGTTGTACCGTTTCTCCCCTTTTCAAGTCCGTCACTCATCTACTTCCTGTTTGACGACAACTTTGATTTTTCCCGTTATAGAAATATATTGAAATTTTTCGTCAAGGATTTCTTAGCTTGTGTATGAAGTAATGATTTGATATTTGGTCTGAAGCTTTGGTATGATGAGTTGTACCCTGTCTCCCCTTTTCAAGTGCATAATTCATCTACTCCCTGTTTGACGAAAACTGTGATTTTTTTCTCATTATAGCCATATATTGAAATTTTCGCCAAGGATTTCTCAGCTTGTCTATGTAGTAATGATTTGATATTTGATCTGAAGCTTTGGCATGATTAGTTATACAGTGTCTCCCTTTTCCAAGTCTGACACTCATCTACTTCCTGTTTGACGAAAACTTTGATTTTTTCCGTTATAGCCATATATTGAAATTTTTCGTTAAAGATTTCTCAGCTTGTGTATGTAGTAATGATTTGATATTTGGTCTGAAGTTGGGGTATGATGAGTTGTACCGTTTCTCCTCTTTTCAAGTGCATAATTCATCTACTTCCTGTTTCACAAAAACCTTGATTTTTCCCATTATAGCCATATATTGAAATTTTTCGTCAAGGATTTCTCAGCTTGTGTATGTACTATGTAGGAAACAACGGCAGTAGAATACCGAAGGAACAAAGGGGTGAAATTCACAAAAATCGAAGTCCGAAGACAGGGCAAAAACGAGAACACAGAAAACAATGACGTTAGACAAAAAAACAATGACGCCAGACAGACACAAAGCACAGAACCAGAAACCACAACATTAAGAACAAAGACACTCACAGTGTGAACTCCAGTGAAACTGAGAGTGACATCAGGTGCTCCGGAAGGGTAAGCATGTCCTGCTCTGTTAACAGCACCCGTCACACTGTGAGTGATTCAATCCGGGAAAATGTCGAAGTCGGTAGTCAAATCCGGAAAGACGTGAATCTAGCTGAAAATGTCCACTTTCATTTGGGATACTGACACGTCATATCTTTCAATGATGCTATGGTGACGGCCATAGAATTTCTTGAGGGATGAAATTAACAAAGGTTGAACAAATCCCTGACTAAGCAGCTTTTGGGACAGTGTTTTTGCTCTGTTCAAAAAATCACTGTACAAACTACAAGCTCGACAGTAACGAATCAACTGTGAAATGTACACTCCATAGGCTGGAGAGGTAGGTATATTGCTGCTAAGAAAGGGAAAGTTCACAATGGGGAAATTAAAATCATCACGCTTGTCATATAGCTTAGATTTCAAACGTCCATCAATATGGCGATTTGATATTTGGTCTGAAGCTTGGGTATGATGAGTTGTACCGTGTCTCCCCTTTTCGAATGCATAAGTCATCTACTTCCTGTTTGACGAAAACTTTGATTTTTCCGATTATAGCCATATATTGAAATTTTTCGTCAAGGATTTCTCAGCTTGTTTATCACTGCAACTATGCCAATGATTGTATTGTGTCCACACTTGTTTCATGTCCACACACACTTAACTTAGCATCGCCATATTGATTCGGGGTTCAATGAGCGGGGGTATAACTGGCTGCCATTCGGCGACAGCTCTTGTTACATACTGTAGATGTGCACTACGCTTGTTGTTATACACCCCTGCTTTGCGGAAGGTATATAGTGTTTATGGTGTCTGTCCATCCATCCTTCCTTCCGTCCATCCGTCTGTCCGTCTTTTTGTACCCAACAGCTGGTATCCATTACTCATCCTAAACCACTGATTGGAATTTCATGAAACTTATGCAGGACCTTAATTACATATCATAAATGTGCACTTTGTATTTTGTTTTCCAATAATTCATTTCTTCCAGATGTTAAAGAATATGCAGGAAGAGTGGCCCACTAGGCCACAGTGACTCTAGTTTGTTTTCTGTTTGAATATTTGGAAGATAATCAAAACAACAAATTAGCTTTACTGTAGAAGGAGATATCTCTCATTGAAATTCATAGAAATTACATATTAGTCCTTTAAACTGACTTACATCAGAGTCTGATGTTATATGATATCAGTTGTGTTTATGAAGGGCGTGGCTTTAACTTGACTTCGAGCTAACTTTCTTGGATTGGGTGACTGTAGGTAAATTTTGTGTTTATTTCCATATCTCAAGAGCAGCGCATAAATCATTGTTATGGTAAAATGATCATCTCTATAAGATGACCTAATTCAATTGATCATCAAGATTACACTTTTCATCTAAGACATAATTTGAAGCTTTAGTTACTTTAGTAAAATTATGTAAAGGTGTCTCAACAATTTATTATAACATGACAAATTTTGTGTCACCTGCATCTAGTACAGGACCAATACACAGGGTACATTATCAATTGTCTTGCATCTGTCTGGACAGCATATAAATTTTGTCATTGTCCACATCTTCTCCTTAAGTTCTTGATACCTTTTGACCAAACTTCCAGGAATGCTTTAGTTTATATTGCAGATATGCAGTGTGCATTTTTGCATTTTGTTTTTTCTTTATTTTTCCTTATAACCATACTTTTATTTTACTTTGTCATTGTCCCTTATTGGAGTCTTGACTTTCTGCGTCTTCTACTAAACTGCATGGAACTTTTCAAGCAAACTTGCTGGATCTCTTCAATGTATACTACAGATATGCACCAGGCTCTTTGTTTTTATGCCCCGCCTATGAATGTGGAAGGGGCATATAGTGTTACCCTTGCATGTCCTTCCGTACGCCCGGTTAAGTTCTGCGCTTAAGTCCATTTCTCAGAAACTATAAGGTATAGAACAATGATAGTAGATCAGTTGGTAGATCTTTGATAGTACTACATAGTTCACTAGGCAGTTTGACACTTTGACCTATACTTCATGGTTGAGTGACTCTGGTCAAGTTTTGCGTTAAAGTCCATTTCTCAACAACTACACATTATAGGACAATGATGTTTCATAAAATTAATTGTCTTGATGAGTACTACCCAAACCATTGACAATTAGGTGGCTTTGACCTTCATTTTACGCGTCGGTGACTTTGGTTAAGTTTTGCTTGAAAGTCCTTTTCTCAACAACTACACATTATAAGACAATGATGTTTCATCAAATTAATTGCCTTGGTGAGTACTACCCAAATCACGGACAATTAGGTGCCTTTGACCTACATTTTACGCTTAAGTGATTTTGGTTAAATTTTGCGTTAAAGCACATTTCTTAACAACTACACATAATAAGACAATGATGTTTCATCAAATTAATTTCCTTGATGAGTACTACCTAAATTATTGACAATTGGGTGGCTTTGACCTTCATTTTACGCTTCAGTGATCTTGGTTAAGTTTTGCATTGAAGTCTGTTGCTAAACGACTATGTATTGTAGCATCATGATATTTCACTATAACATTCATCTAAAGGAGAACTACCTGTTTCACCAACAATTGGGTGTCCATGACCTACATTTTACACTTGAATGACTTAAGTTAAATTATGAGTTTAAGTCAATTTCTTAACAACTTCACTATACGACAATATTAATAATCTTTATCAGTACTATCCAAATCATTGACAATTAAGTGCCCTTGACCTATATTTCACGTTTGAGTGACTTGTGTTAAATTTTGTTTTACAAACCCATTTCTCTGCAACGACACAACATATAACTATGAATTGTTGTTTGAGATGAAAACTACCCAGTTCTTTAGCATTTTGGTGACTTTGACCCACTTTTATGCTTGAAGACTTTGTTAAAATTTTCGGTTTAGGTCCACTTTTTAATAACGACACACAATATTCCATCACAATTCACTGATTCATACCCGATTGACTTAGGTTATCTGTTGCGATGAATTGTGGCGGGGCATTCGTGTCTTATAGACACATTCTCTAGTTCTTTTCTACTTTTCTATGTTGCTATAAATTAAACTTTGTCATCCATGATAGCAAGGACTTTAAGGTGAAATTTAATATTTCAAATGTCTATAAAAGGTTAAAAAAAGGCTCACAAAATCCAGTATTACTCGCCTAGAACAAGTTGTAGACTCCAATAATGATAAATAATGGCTTTTATACAATGGCTTTGATGGCTGATTTCGTGAAGCAGTCTTGGAGCTTGATACTCTTTGGAATCTGCATTTATGACAGAAACTCTAAGTTGCTGCCATTAATAGTTGTTTCAACTGGGAAGATGTTGGTATTGTGATGTCTTACTGGATTTACTTTTCAAGTTATTACAGACACATTTGTAAATTTTTAAGTCTTCGTAATAGGAAACTGGTGAAGTCACTGGTTGGCATTGTCGGTAACAACCAAGCAACCACCTTGTACATCAGCAGACCTGCCAACCTTCCCACTTTCTGTGGGTTTTCGAGGGAAAACCCCATGGCATGGAGGCTCCAAAAATCAAAAGTTGAAATTCTATAATAAAAGACACTTGAAGACAATTAAACAACTAAGGAAGAGTTCAATGTAATGATGAAACACATAAGAATACTATAAACAACAAAAGCATACCATAAGACCCCCTTTAGCCAAGTTATTAGGAGTTTCCTTATTGGACACGCAGCAAACCCCCATGGAGATTTTCAAAAGTTGGCAGGCATGCATCAGGACCAATATCAGGTAAGGTAATGCTCATTTAGTGTCTCCAGTTCTAGCTTGTTCCTCAGATTAATTATAGTTCCTGGCAGGCTAGTCCAAAAGTTTTTAGCTCACCATACTTTAGCAAGGATGGGCTTTTGCCATGACTTTGCTTCCGTCCGACATTTACTTGACATTCAAAGATATTCTCTGAAAACCAATGGGCCAATTGGAATTAAACTTGGACACAATAGTCCTTGGTTGGCCCCCTTTAAAAATTGTGTACTGCAGGTTTGCACCCCATCTAAGATGACTGTCAGTAGGGAACTTTTAGTAAATGACTAAATACCGGAGTTACTGTGAATTTAAATTCTGCATATGCGAATTTCGACAACTTATGTCTCTTCAGTGCAGATACGTTTGGAAGACCACAAACGCAAAGAAACTCTAAGAATCGTCAAAATCAAGCACTCAGGTCTTAAGTCGAAAATTTTTCAGGCATTTTGTTCAATATAAATGCTTCCAGTGGCTCACATAAATGATAATTTGACCAATCAAAGTAATGTCTAAAGTTGAGAAAGTATGGAAATAAATCAAAGTATAATCCTAATTTAACCTATAGCAAACCATGGGAAATTGCTTCACTGTTTTTTGTTCACTATATATCTAGTCATTTTATTTCTCAATTTTCCCAAACAGGAAATGAGCAAAACTAGTTACACAGTTTTCTTACGGTCCACTTTATACAATATAAAATGTTTCATAGCCTGCAAATGATCTTGACTTGTCACATTTTGCATGATTTTTAGGTGAACTCCTACTTTAAACATTGTACCCTATGGAAAACCATTAGAAGATGTTCTCTTCTAAAACTACTTGGAAAATTTTAATAATTTTTTACCAAACTTTCTTAGATGGTTCCCTTCAAAAATGCGAACAACAGGTTTGTATCTCATCCAAGATGGCCTCCAGCGTGGAACATATTTTCAAAATTGGACCTTATGGAAGCACATTCACAGATATCCTCTGCCATCACATGGCCGATTCAAACTAAAATTGGTCACAGTATTAATTGTTGGACCACTTTAAAAATCAAGTCCAGCAGAATAATATCTCATCCAAGATGGCCACCGGCTTGGAACTTAGTTTGATATTGAACCCTATGGGAAGACATATTCGAGGATCTCATCTGAAAGTACTTAGCAAATTCAGCCAAACCTGGTCACAATTGTTCTTAGTTAACCTTCTTTGAAGAATGTGTTGGATAAGTCTGCATCACATTTTAGGTGGCCAGCAGTGGGGAAAATAGTTTACCATTGGACCCTATGGGAAAGACTTTCTATGAAGCCACAAAGCCAAATGGAGCCAAACTTAGTCACAAAAATTCTTGGTTGACGCCTTCAGATATGTGAAACAAATCCGACCATATCCAAGATCGCTTAAAGCAGGAAGCGTAGTTAAACATTGGAACCAAAGGAAAACATTTTCAAAGATCTCCTTTGAAACATATTTAAGAATTGTAACAATTGTACTTAGTTGGCCCCTTGATTTGATGTGTCGGCGTCACATCTCAGATGGCCACCAGCAGTGAAGTGGAAAAGCATTCCCGGATTATTTTTTTTTCATCTGAAGCTACAAAGCAATTGGAACAGAACTTGGCGGCAATAGTCCTTATGTGGTTATTTTAAAAAGGTGTTTTCTTCCTGTCCCACCCTTTTTTAATGTTTTATAATATACCTTTTCAATCCCTTTTCAGTATTGTTCTTGGTATTTTCTTCATTTTTCATCCAATTTCTAGACTAATATCCGGACGTTGTCATTCAGCAATGGTCATTGTATTTCTGGTGGTGTCTTCAATCACGTCCGCGTTCACCAGAGGGAGATAACTCTTGGCAGTAATTTCCCCGCGTTTTTTTATTTGTGGGTGTCTTCTATCACGTCCGCGTTCATCGCAGCCATTCAAAGGGTTGCTAAGCACATTGATGGTTCCTAGGTGTCTTGTGTCGCGTCCGCGTTCATAGTTTGTCACCTAGTTTAATGTTTATGAAAGGTATTGCATGTACCTACCTGCAGCCTCAGGGTCGTTTTGGCGAACTCTATGTGAAGGCCACATTCATCAAGTGTGTCCAATTTTCCGATCTCGCAACTACCTAGGGTACACTCTTTGAAACGGCCCCTGACTGGACCCTACAGGTGCAGTGGTCAGAACCTATGGCTCAAGTGAAAGGTCTTGCACGAACATACATGAAGCCTAAGTTTGTCCAATTTTCCGAACTCGCACCTTCCTAGGGAACACTCTTTGAAACGGTCCCTCACTGGACTCTACGGTCGCAGGGGTCACCCTGTGGCTCAAATGTGAAGGCCACATTCATCAAGTGTGTCCAGAACCTATGGTTCATATGAAAGATAATGTATGTACCTACCTGCAGCCTAGTTTAATGTTTATGAAAGATAATGTATGTACCTACCTGCAGCCTCAGGATCGTTTTGGCGAACTCTATGTGAAGGCCACATTCATCAAGTGTGTCCAATTTTCCGATCTCGCAACTACCTAGGGTACACTCTTTGAAACGGCCCCTGACTGGACCCTACAGGTGCAGTGGTCAGAACCTATGGCTCAAGTGAAAGGTCTTGCACGAACATACATGAAGCCTAAGTTTGTCCAATTTTCCGAACTCGCACCTTCCTAGGGAACACTCTTTGAAACGGTCCCTCACTGGACTCTACGGTCGCAGGGGTCACCCTGTGGCTCAAATGAAAGGTCTTGCATGTACTTACCTACAGCCTAAGGGTCGTTTTGGCGAACTCTCTATAAAGGTTCGGCTGACACGTGTCAAGTTGGTTTTCACTGTTTACAAACCTTTATCGGGTACCCTCTTTGAAACGACCCCTGAATGGTCCAACATGTGCAGGGGTCAGAGCCTATGGCTCATGTTAAAGGTCTTGCATGTACCTACCTGCAGTCTCAGGGTCGTTTTGGCGAACTCTCTGTGAAGGTCCAGCCCACATTCATCAAGTGTGTCCAATTTTCTGATCTTGCACCTACCTAGGGTACACTCTTTGAAACGGCCCCTGACTGGACCCTACGAGTGCAGTAGTCAGAACCTATAGCTCATATGAAAGGTGTTGCATGTACCTGCCTGAGGCCTAAGGGTCGTTTTGGCGAACTCTCTGTGAAGTACCAGCCAACATTTATCAAGTTTGTCCAATTTTCCGATCTGGCACCTACCTAGGGTACACTCTTTGAAACGGCCCTGACTGGCCCCTACGGGTGCATGGGTCAGACCCTATGGCTCATATAAAAGGTCTTGCATGTACCTACCTGCAGCCTAAGGGTCGTTTTGGCAAACTCTGTATAAAGGTCCGACTTACACGTGTCAAGTTGATTTTCACTGTTTACAAACCTTTATCGGGTACCCTCTTGGAAATGGTCCCTGATTGGGCCCTACGGGTGCAAGGGTCAGAACCTATAGCTCATATAAAAGGTATTGCATGTACCTACCTGCAGTCTAAGGGTCGTTTTGGCGAACTCTCTGTGAAGGTCCAGCAAACATTCATAGAGTTTGTCCAATTTTCCGATCTCGCACTTACCTAGGGTACACTCTTTAAAACGGACGCTGACTGGACATACGGGTGCAGGGTCAGACCCTATGGCTCAAATGAAAGGTCTTGTATGTACCTACCTGCAGCCTAAGGGTCGTTTTGGCAAATTTTCTGTAAGGTCCGGCCGACATGTGTCAAGTTGATCTTCACTGTTTACAAACCTTTATCGGGTACCCTCTTTGAAACGGCCCCTGACTGGGCCCTGTCAGAACCTATGGCTCATATGAAAGGTATTGCATGTACCTACCTACCTGGAGCCAAAGGGTCGTTTTGGCGAACTCTCTGTGAAGGTCCAGCCAACATTCATTAAGTTGGTTCAATTTTCCGATCTCGCACTTACCTATCTAAAACGTTCAATATCAATTTTGTTTTCCTTCATGATCGATTTTTATTTTATTAATGCACTGTTTTGTATCACTTTAAGAATTACATTCACATATGTGCTTAAATGGTTCTGAATTAATTCAATTAATTCCATTACTTATTTCCGTGTCCTTTCATGTACTCGTTTGTTTATTTCCTTTATTGATTTTTTTTCAATTAATCTTATATTATCAAAAGGCATTTTAAAATAAACATGAGCTTTTTTATCTTAAATTTCTCGTTGAATATCTTATTTAATCAGTGTGTATTGCATATGATTTTGTGTCATTTTTGTTTATTTATAGCAGCGCGGACCTCCAAATGAGTCCAATTTATATATAATTAACGTTAATTATTATACAACCTTAATTTGCTTCTAATTTACTAATTATTCTATAAAAACTTCATTTTTGTTCAGAATTTACAAAATATTTTTCGAACGCACCTATTTTTATTTTTGGCTAGATTATTGTCGGCTAACTTCAATGTCAGATATTACTATCGGCTAGCATGTATGGAGGGATATTTCCGCCACCAGAGAAATTCTATGCTGTAAATTTTATCTTCTCTTTTTATTGTTTTCACTTTCCTTATCCATAGTTCTGCATTTTCTATATTCTATATTGTAGATTCTATAATATAAATTTATCATATTTTATATTCTTTCTTTCAATGTTCTTATTTCATCCGTACTTCTGCAGTTTTTATATTTTATATTATTGTTTCTAAAAACTCAATTTTAGCTGATTTTGGTTTCCTATTTAGATTATATTTGGTAATTTGTTCTCTATCAGTTTTTAAATATCTTTGACATTATGGTCTTCCACATGTTTAGATTTTATCTGCACTGAAGAGACATAAGTTGTCGAAATGCGCATATGCAGAATCAAAATTCACAGTAACTTCGGTATTTAGTTATTTGTTANATGCTTTGTTCATTAAGTTCTAAATTCTTCTTTCACGACATTATATCTATCGTGTTACTTTCGAAAAATTTCATGTTTTATAATTTGAAAGAGAAGTGTTCAAAGTAAGTATTCATTGTGCAACATTCTTTCTTTTATATTTAACTTTTGTCTTTGTATTTTCATGCAATTTTTGTTTTTATGTGCTTAAAATAAACGTGGCGGAAAAACGCGTATGATTGAATTATGACAACAGATGGCGTGAGTGTTTCTGTGACAGCTTTTCATCCACCAGCAGATCCGTCCACGAACGGGACTTTATAAGGACATCATGTATATTATTGTGTATTTCAAAGACAATTTTTAATATGACGCAACAAAATGACACTTTTAAAGCAGTGAAATTAAAAAGCCTTTCCATTTAAGTGAGAGTGAAGCGTTGAAAACTTGAAGGGGATCGTCCATGATTGGAAGCGATAATAGACAATACTAAACTGCTAAATACTGCTTACGTGACGCGGGAAACACTGAAAAAAAAATCACCTTGAATCGGGAAACGGGTTTTTTAAGAGTTTAAACCCCCCACTCTCTCGTAAAACGGGAAAGTTGAGATTTTGGGAAAGGACCCCCATTGTGATCTCCTATATACAGCACCAAAAGTTTTATAAGCCAGATGGAAAAAAACTCCAATTTTGTACAATATTGAACGAAATTTTCATGCTACCCAGAAATGTATTTTTAATAATAGAGGGGGAAGACGGGACCCACATGATTTTCGGGACATCCGAATTTCCCATTTTCAACTTCGGAAAATCGGATAACACCAGCTCTCTGGGAGCCCAAAGCTGAAGTCCGGAGCCCAGTGAGTGGAACCCGGAGCAATAGTTTGGAGCTCAGAGACATAGTGTTGGAGTCCTGTGCCCTTTTGTTGGAGCCCGGAACCCTAGTGTTGGAGCCTAGATCTCTAGTGCCGGAGCTCGTAGCCTTAGTGTATGAGCCCGGAGCCAACAAAGAATGAAATATTAATGCATGTTGTATCGAGAAGGACCAATTGAAAAAATATTAATGAAGAAATAAATAAGTAAATAAAATCAGTACAAAAAAGGGGGAAAAGGAATAAGTAAGAAAGAGAAAATACACTATACAAAGGGAAAAGCTATTTTTGACTTTGAAAATTGCTGATATAACAAAATAATCGATTGGAATATCCTATATTTAAATTCCTCTATTCTTCCTCTTTTTAATGATATATTTTATATTAATATTGGGTTATGAATTTTTGCTTCCATATTTATTTTCTTTTCAGTCCTATCAATCTTTAACTATCTTTATAAAATATTGCAAAATTGGAATGGGGAGTAATTTTTAAAATATTTTTTAAAAATACTTAACATTTTGCATATATTCGAATATCCTACCATTGGATAGCTGATTGAACAAGGTTTTTTGCTATATAAATTTCGAAATTAACAAATGCATTATTCTTGCTTCCATTTTAGTGCAAAGATCGACAATATTTGAAAAAATTAAATGAATTTCATTATTTGTGTAAAAGGGTATCACTGATAACAACATAAAGTTAATTATTTGCTGTTTGACCATAGATTTATAAATCTGTTGTACTTACCAAAATTTCAGGTACATTTAAACATGCAGTTGTAACTTGTGTATTGGTATACACCTTTATCAATTCATATCAGATTGCACAATAGCAGAATTATATAAATCTTTTGACATGAATAATTAAGAGTTCAAATAAAATTAAAGCAAATGATAATTTATAAATTTATCTTGAAAAAACCACTACAAATAAAAGCTTATTAATGAAATGCTATTTTGAGAAAAATGCACTGACTTTACTACTGCATTGCACCTAAACCACCGGCTGGGATATGTGAAAATGCAAAATAATGGTGAAAATAATTGTAATCATGTCAAAAACAAATTGAAAATACTATTTTAACAAATTAGCATTTCAATTTTTGACCATTATGTTTTTGCCAAAAAAAGAAAATAAATGAATGATAACATAAATAAAAAAAAGATGAAATAAAATAAAAATTTAAAATAGATAAAATCCAGAAAATGGGCTCCTTATCCCCGGAACCGCCGCACCTTTTGTTTTCGCCAATTCATCTCAGCGGATTCACATATTCTTACCCGATTTCTTCCCCGATTCGTTTGTTAAAAGGTTTTTAATGAAGAATAGATTTTGACACTGGTATACGTTAAACTCTAAATGACACGATCATATTCGTTCCAAATGCCATACTAAAGAAAACTATGTTATAGAACAATTCGTGAGTACATACTATTCACTACGGCAGAGACATATAATTAAATGTCTCTGACTATGGCATATTGGATTTGAAATCTCCAATTTGATAAAAAGAAAACTTAAGAAAACAAAAAGAAACGTAATGTAAAAGCTTTTATGTTGAAGTGTATCATAAATTCATACAGCATAAGTAGCCTATAGTATATAGCATTATTTTGAAGTTGCTGAATGTGTGCAAATATATTTGGTACCTAATATCAATGGATTTTTATGGTTTCGTGAAAAGGGGGGAATAAAAGCTTTCCTGCAAACGCTGTACATGTTCATGTATATTTGATAACACCATGTTTGAATAATTAAGGATATTTACACAAAGCCCCTGCTATGTTATGTCCTGTCGTAGAGATAACACAAAAAACAAAATAGATTTTCGGAGTCCATTCTAGATAAATAAATAAATAGTTAGTTAACCCTATAAAATGCATCGCAAATTCAAAGAACCCAACTGTATTTCTATTCAAGTCATTTATGATAATATTGATCCTTTCAAACTGAGATGGGGATTGAATGGTGATATTATACAATTATGGCACTTCTACGAGATTAATATGGGGTTTAACGGAGCAATAAAGTAATATTGAACGAGGGTTTACCCCGAGTTCAATATTATCTTTTGCGCTCCGTTAAACCCCATATTGATCGAGTATAGAAGTGCCATAATTGTTTTATTATATTTGATTGACATGGCTCAAGTCACCGATGACAAACAAAAGAGGCGGGATATATCTATTGTGGGTGTTAAAGGGGTGTGGCCTGTAAACGTCAATCAACGTAAGTGTGCAATATGATGATTTATCATGTTCAACTGTGCAATATGATGTTTTATTGAGTAGATACATTTCAATACTTTATACATACTAGAAATAAAAGTACAAATATAATAATATATGTTATTCGGGAATCTTCACAGGGGATACGGGTTCATATTCCCTGTTTGTGTTTTATATCCCCTGAGCCGTCAGGCGAAGGGGATATAGGGCACAGACAGGGAATATGAACCCGTATCCCCTGTGAAGCCCGAATAACTTTTATATTCTGCTAGAAGTGCTATTAATTTTCTTTTTAAAGCTTTTAAAAATTGTGATTTTGCTACCACGGGGATACGGTATCATATCGCCTGTCAAGGTAACCAATCAAATTGCAGGATTCACCTGGATATTTCACTTCAGCAGAATATACCCACATATATAAATCTAAGGTGACGTTAGATTATAGAGATTTCAGTCAACTGAGCAAGATAGTAACATGGCATGTACTCACATAGCGACTTACAAACACTGTAAACACATCTTTCTGCTATCTGCCAGCACGAAAAAAAATATGATCTCTTTGTTTTCAAAACCCAAGGAATATGTATTGAAATCAAATACAAAAGTAAATCAAAAGAAGGATATAGGGGAAAATGTCAACATTCATTTCTTTCACGTGGTCAATTTCCCTTGCCAATTTTTAATATATTTTACTCGCAATTTGTATACTGTAATGCTTTAATAAACGCATGCAGTAAATGGGGAAAGTCAAGAAACACCTTTATGATTGCTTCCCCGTTAAGCTTATACCAAGTAAATGATGCAACATACTGCTGTCGTACAATGTATGTAAAAAAAATAATCAAGAAATAAGATCAATTGATTGATTAGAAATGAATAAAAATCAAATATCTTGCTAATTCGACAATAATTTATTCAAATTTAAAAATTTCTTTGAAAGAAAATAAATTTCGCGTGTTTTTTTCCTCCGATAAATTAAATACAATACAACAGATTCTTTTTTTACCAAACTTTCTTAGATGGTTCCCTTCAAAAATGCGAACAACAGGTTTGTATCTCATCCAAGATGGCCTCCAGCGTGGAACATATTTTCAAAATTGGACCTTATGGAAGCACATTCACAGATATCCTCTGCCATCACATGGCCGATTCAAACTAAAATTGGTCACAGTATTAATTGTTGGACCACTTTAAAAATCAAGTCCAGCNAAAAAAAGGCTATTTGGTTTGAAATCATCGAGGGGTAATGATAAATTGTCCGAACCCATTAGTTATAATAAATTATCTTATAACATCTGTTGGTATAAATTGGTTGTTCAAAAATTGAAATCCGGTCCTATACATAATCAGTCAACCAGACAAAAGTAAACCTTCCTCTTTTCCCTTATTACAATTTTATTATTGTTATTATTTTGAAAAAATTGGAACCATTGTCACGGCTTGTATTATCCGTCAAAATTACTACGAATCGGTTTTCAGGGGCTACGGCTACAGAGCTGCCGGGGAGCGTCCCCAGGTAGTGGATGGGGAATGCCGCCTGTCTATGCAGAGTAGTCAGGTAATTATATGCTCCATGCAGTATAAAGACCCCATTCACTTTGGGTCGTATAGAAGGCTAAATTTCATGCCCATACCCAATTCTTCCCTTTTCAAGTGGCTATCAAAACTCGTTCCCCCGGTTGTCCCTTTCAACTTTATAAAATTTCTTCTTTTACGTATAATTTTATGAACTGATTAACTTGTTCTCATCCTGATAGCTGAAACATGGCTCAGTGGACACAAAACTCGGACTGTTCTTCTTACAATACTAAGAAAACAAATATCTAAGATACTTTCGTGGATCGAAAGTGCATAGTTTATTCGTTTTCCTAGAATATTATACATGTATACACAAACGTCATGAAATATACTTTACACTCCTTTTTTGTTGTTCTTGTTTTACCAATATTCCACGAGAGATGGTAATGGTACGGAGCGGGATGTGCCTCATGATCAAACTCTCAGTTTTTTAAATTTTATTTTATAAATACAAGTAATTTTAAATATATTGAATATCTAGGTTTTAATTTTTTTTTAAATCTATAGATTGGTTCCAAACTCCCTGCCTTATTTCTGGAACAAAAATTGATGTCAGTTTTATTGTTTTCCATTTCTTTCATTAAAACACATTTTCAAAATAAATGGGGGAATACTATATCCGAATTTTTATCAGCTACATTGTATTATAACAGGGTCATAACATTTTAATTAAAAATCAATATTAATCTCGGGTATGTTTGTTTACAAAATAGTTGCGTTATCTTATCAGTTAACAACTTCCAACAGCGCAGGCATATATCATCAGTAGTTATCTTTCTTGATTCTTTTGCCAAATATTGAATTTGGATTATCTCCCTTAATCCGAACTAATTGTTAGTAATGCTTGGTTTCTTGACTTTCTTTTGTGCGGTAGTTTTTGTCTTTTGAGGAGAGTTAGTAAAGTTGTTACTTCTCTTCACAATCTTCTGACTTTGAACGAGTTCTGCAAAAAAAAGTCTATTTTCATGGCATTAACATCATATTTGCTTGCGTTAAATCCTACCACTAACAGCTCTTTCAGGTGGCGCTCCAACTTCTGCTGTTTCTTGAACAGGTAATGCTTCTTCTCCTGTTGTTCTCTCTCTTCATCACTCAACCCATCGAAGTCGCTGTCAAGTCTTTTTCGGACCTCCTTGAACACATCTTCGTACTTCTCCATCAGTCTTCTGTAGGAATCATCGCTGGTCTCTGTCAGGTAGCTCAAACGGGACTCCGCTGTCTACCTTGAATCACCATCGGACACATAGCACACTGGTACCGTGTACCCAGGCAAGTTGGAACACACCGACACACTCAGCAGGGTCATGTTGGTTGGTCCATTTAACTTTCTCCGAAGGTCTTCTATCTGTGGGCTGCAGCATTACCTCGATGTTATAGGTGGCTCTGTAAGGATAATACCGGTCCTCCGCTGCTACATAGATGGACTCGTCTTCCAACTGCTCAAAAATCGTAGGCTAGGTATAGTACACACCTCCAGGTAACTTGTAGATCAAATCTCCAGTGCAGATCTTCTGATGACGATGCAGCGTACCAATATGGGTCCAAATTCTGTCACACTTCGAACACATGTAGCTGTGGTTTTACTTCTCCATATCTCTTGTAGCTAAAATGCTGCCGGTACAGGTTCGGGTTCATAGTGCTCTCGTAGCTGTAGGGTGATCGTCGTACCAATCTAGCAGCCAAATCTCCATCTTCTGTCTGCTGGGGGTCGTATACAAATACGTTGACCTGGAACAACTGCTCAACCCACAAAGTCACTCAAACATACACCCTGGAACTCTACAGAAGACATCTGTCTGTTCTGTAGGTACTCTGTGTAGTACGTCTGGTCTGGAGCTTCGACATCCGTCACTGCAGCTCCTATGTCTACGGCCTAACACCTAAAAAAACACAGATCATCCTCATACGTATCATGGGATCCACCAACTTAAGCTGCTACTCCTCTGTTCAGGTACAGGTAATCAGTCAATACCACCCTGGCACCAATAGGATGCTGGGTTAGCTTATTGACATAGAATGTTACATTCGTCAGCAGGTGGACTACCCATTTGCTATCTGGTCTATGTTGTTGCACGTACTCCAGGACATTGTGTCTTCTCAGTCCTCGATGAACTTCTCCAAATCTTCGACCATCCCAATGAGATGCGAGGTCTCAAAAAACCTAGCGTTGTTCTTGCTGGGTAGGTAGTAGCGTAGCTCTCTGTCCTCTACGTGTCTCAGGATAAAAACCAAAAGACAAGTTTATCTTAACAGATGTGGTCTGCTGGCTGGCCAGGTATCGCACCATTTCGTCAAAGGTTGAATCTGACAAATGGTTAAGAGTGAAGTTATACCGGTCGCTTCTCTCTGTCCGGATGGACTTCCAGAGTATGGTTCTCGTCTCTTGATCTTCCGGTAACACCACTGGTTCAGCAGGACTCTCGATTGCCGGAGGTGACTCTGTCCTTGTCTTCTTCACCACATGTCCAGGCTCTGGAACAGCTGGTCTCTCCCTGCGATCTGGTCTCTCATGCAGGGCGCGGTGACGTGCAAGGTTGGACTGGTCGTTGAAGTACTGGCCACACACGCCACATCTCAGGCTTTAGCTGTGGACCGCTTCATGTCTTCTTCTGTTATCAGTTCTGGTAAACACCTTGTCACATATACTGCAGCTATAGGTCTGCTTCAACTTTTGCCCTTCTTGCTGGTTGGCCTTCCGTCATAATGATATGTTGTGTAGTTGTTGAGAAAAAGTATGTAAAAATAAAATTTACCAAAAGTCACTCAAGCGTAAAATGTAGGTCAAAGACACTTAATTGGCCTTGATTTGGATATAACTCATCAAGTAGATATATTTTGATGCAACAACTTTGGGATGGCATGTTCAGTTGATGAGAAACGCAAAATTTAACTAAAGTCACTCAAGCGTAAAATATAGGTCAAAGCCAACTTATTAACAATGATTTGGGTAGTAGTCATTACGGCCATTAATTAAATGAAACATCATTCTGGTATAATGTGTAGTTGTTCAGAAATGGACTTAAACGCAAAATTTAACAAAAGTCACTCAAACATAAAATATAGATCAAAGCCACCTAACTATCAATGTTTTGGGTAGTACTCATCAAGGTAATCAATTTGCCGATGTATTTGATGAAACATCACATTGGTACAATGCATAGTTGTTGAGAAAAGGACTTTAACGCAAAATTAAACAAAAGTCATTCAAGCGTAAAATGTAGACCATTAATCTGGTAGTTAATTTCAAATATTTTATTGATATCGAAATCAATAGGATCAGATAACAGGCAATGCCTATATAAATCTTCTCCTAATAACAAGATGAACAGTAACAAGTATGAAATATTTACATGCATGTACAAACCATATAATACTGCAACAGCACAAATTATTATTATTATTTACAAGATGAAGAACAGCAATAAAAGCGTTGTTCAAATGATTGTTTTTAACGTGTATTTGTAGACACGTTGTCTCATGTGCATTTAATCCATATCATTTCATTATTTTTTGTAAAAAGAAACAATATTTCATTACTCAACTCAAATGTTTGTTTTTTGGACTTCTGTACATTTTTATTTATTTATTTTTTTTTTATTATTTTATGACATCATTCTGCAATTATCAATGCAGAAACTTGTTTGATTTGTGATGTTGTTTATTATTTACATACCGATATCCTTGCACATAATAAATTACTCTGTAATTAGCTTGCATGGCAACAGCATTTTTGGTACACATTTCATTGATGGGGCCAGGATGTGCCTGCCTGTCAATTATTTTTAATTTTACTTTGTTTCTATAATATGTGTAGGGCCAGGATTTGCCTGCCTACATTTGTACATTATTTTGTTCAATGATAGGGCCAAGTTTTTGTATTAGCTTAAATATAGAAAAAATTCATCACATTTCTTTCTTTCTTGTATCTTCTATCCCTCCAATGTCTGGAGAATCACCACAGTGTGTGGTTTACTGTTATTCTGTTATAGCTGTTTAGACGGCTGGACTGTACAAGTTTTAGAGTAATTATTGAGCACTATATGTGTAAGCCAGTATGAAATATGATACATCAAATTAGATTTCCTCCACCAGTAAACGTGAATATATACAGGTAATACGCAGGTATTGCAAATATATAAACCCACCACCTTAATACGGAAAACAAGAGTACAGTATCGAGTAATTTGGTCAAGGTCAGGATTTGCCTGCTTGACACTTGTGTTTCATGCAATTTTTGTCTTGTCTGTGCTTAAATTACTTCGGGTATATCTTGTATATAGATCATTATAATTTCAAAAGCTTCCTTAGTATAGTTGGAAATTACGGTATTAACGATACTTTTAATACTATAATTTATCATGGGATATGCATGTACATGTATATAGGCATTCATTTTCCTTTGTCTTCACTTCTAGCCAAAAACTTCTAGTAAACAACTAAGTTCAATAACAAAATATGTATTTTGTACATCTAATCATTATTAATTTTATTATTAGATTTTTTAAATACTGTCCAAGTATTTCTCCCGAGGTGACTATTGCATTGGGTTTGGACACAGGTTTCCATCTAGGTGGTTTTTCCTGGCCGGCGAGGTCACTAGTGAAGGAGGCCTGCAGTGATACGTTTATTTTTACTTGTTTCTAGTATATATGAAATGTTCTTTATCCTATAAGATATTCAGATATTTAAACCTATAATATTTTATTTATTACTAGGTTAATAGTCCAGATACTCATTTTTTTTCCCCTTTATAACGATGGTGTCAATATTATTTATATTGCCATATATTTATATATATATATTAGTTTTGTATAGTGTGTACACAGGTATTACTGTTTGCCACTTATGTTACATTTTGACTGTGGAGGGTTAATCTTATAGAAACAAACACTCATAGAACATAATAGAGAGTTATACTAGTATGTCTCGAAATATCAAGGACTCGAAAAGGTCAGCATTTGGCTGCTTTTCAGACATAGTTGACAGAGATATTTGACATTAAGCATGTTCAAAATATACATCAAAACACATCAGCATTGTTTTATTCGTAAAATTTTGTTGTTTGTATGATTTGCAGTGTATATAATTTACCTACGAGCAACAACTCCGGGTATGGCGTCTGCCCCCCATTTTAAAATTTCATTTTCATGGGGGTCTGTGGCCGTTTTTTAGTGCCACCCCTTTTTGTCTCGGGGAGTATTATTTGACAGGGAGAAAATAACAGCGAACAAACATTTTATTATTATGTAACTGCTCCCTGTTATTTTATGTTTTAACTACATGTTTTATATAACAGGGAGAAAATAACACCTAACAGACATTTTATTATTATATAACTGCTCCCCGTTATTGTATGTTTTAAATATTATATAATCTTATCGTCATTTTATTAAATGACATTTACTGGATACATGTGTTTGTTTATTTACTCCCTTGCCAAAAACAAGCGGATTTGTTGCTCTAGGGAATTATGGAGATCCTAAGGAGATGGTTGTGTTTAGAAGTGATATGATGCAGCCGTTGTCAGATAGGGTTATTTTGAATTGTGAAGTAAAACATAAACAATATTCTACTTGCAATGTAATGCATTGTTAATTGTCAAGCAACGCTTAACTTGAAGTTAACTTAGAGCAGACTTAGAGCGATCCTAGAATCATGCCTGTTCTAGTCATGACGTTCTACCAAAGTCTGCTCTGGACAAGGCCGTTGTGGTCCTAGAATTTAAACCATTTAATTTGCGCCTGTCCTAAGTCAGGAAATTTATTAAGCCTTTGTGTGTCTTGTCTGTTTTCTAGTTAGTTTACTTTGTCTATAGGAGTCTAGGATGATTTTTATTTCGCTGAACTTGATTACTCTTTATTTAGGGTCCGACTCAGACCTGCCGTTGGGTGTGGTGTTTCCTCACCGTTCATTGAAGATCTTATGGTGGCTTTGAGTTGTTATTACTCCCTTTTGGGTCGTTGTCTCTTTGACACATTCCCCGTTTCCCTTCTTTTTTCTATTAAATTAGATTTGTTTGAATTTTCTTTTCTCGGGCCCCAAACCTTATCAATTGAAAAAGTTTCTTATAATAATTAATTTTACGTTTTTAATGATTACTAGTATTTGTTCCTGTCTGATAATTTTTCATATATTTCCTATAACTGAATTCACGATTTATTTTTTATGACAAGAAATTTAAGGAAAACTATTACGAACTCGGGTTTTGTGTATACTGTCCCGAAAAGGGAAATAACACTTCCTTTTTTAAGCACAAGTAAATAATTGTCCGCGAAAAAGACCCTTTGCCGACAAAATGCAATTTTATATCTGAAAAAAAAATCATTTCATAACTCTATTTTTCATTTTTGTTTAAATATTACCTTGTTTTTTTTAATATCAAAAGTCCATTGATAAAGGACTTCTGAAAATATAAATAAACTTGAAATATATGAAAAACGTGTAAATATTTAACACTTTATGAATATGTCAGGATTGTCACAAGAGCTGTCATAGCTACAAACAGTCATCGCAAGAGCAGACTTACATAGAACAGTCATGGCCAGAACAGACTTAGGTAGAACGGTCATGGGTAGAACAGGTCAGAACGGTCAGGATTGTAGCTATGATCATGACTGTCAGAGCGGTCAGGATTTTAGAGCAGACTTAGAGCAGTTCTAGAGCAGACTTGATACCTGTTTTAAGATTACAAAAGTTGCATAGAAAACGGTAAATTTCATTATGCTGTACACGTGTTCAAGGAGAAACCTCTCATCAGCAGCATTAAAATCAACAATATGGACAGCCATAATCCAAAAAAAAAAGTCAAAAAAAGATTTACTCATTACCAAAAATAACAAAATGGGAGGCCAAATTCAGTACCAAGGACATCCACCGAATGCCATACACGGAATGAAGCCTCAGTATTTTTAAGAGTTAAGAATTTTTATAAAATCAGGCAATCTCTATAAATCGCAAGGTATTTTTTTCATGTCAGCCAAGTCTGACTGTCATCTGTTGTCCGACAAAAGCACTAGTGTCCTTAAGGAGGCTCACTCCTGATGTTGTTTATATCACAATTTCTTGAAATATGTTTGAATTGATTAAAGCATTGTTGACTAAATGAAATGGAAAAAAGAAATATATAAACTTTTAACAGAGATTGAAGACATACAAAATTTGGCGGGAAATTGATTTCTCTTGATTTTCCCCTAGTTTAACATCAGGACTATTTTTTGTCTAAAAGCTAGGAATTTATATTAAGAATTTTATAAAAACTTGTCGTGTGTCTTAATTTGACCTATAGAAGACATTTATGAAATAAAAAGTGGGAGTCCGTATGCAAAATTCATTAAGCCATTGGACTGGAGTAATCCAAAGGAGTTCCGAAATCTGACACAAATTCAAAAATGTGATGAGTGAGCCACCTTAACAAACAGTTAACAAATATTGACAAACACAGGTCTTCATTCTCACATAATAAAATGAAATTCCACCATCACATCAATTATATCTGATCATATTTTTGATCCTTTTAAATATATCATTTGATGAATCATCGTTTTACAATGTTGAAGACCATTACTGATTATCATCTGATGATGCTTACTGTGTTCGTGTTTAGACTCACCTGTTTAATCATTGGATAACTCTTACTATGTTTATGTTTTTTGACTCTTTCCCAGTTACCATTTAATGACACCTTTTGTGTTTAATTATTTTGAACTTTTCATTTGAAGACTCTTTATGTGTTTAATTATTTTGAACTTTTCATTTGAAGACTCTTGCTGTGTTTATGTATTGGATTCTCATTTGACGAATCTTATTGTGTGTATATATTCTTGGTCACAAGTATGGAATATTCGTATTTTTGAAGTTTGAAAGTATTATGCACATAATTGTGTGGATGAAAGTATATAATTTTGCTTGAAACATATTGGGTGTACAAGTATTTCCCAAAAAAGCAATTTTCGATGCACATTGTGTACAAAAATGACTTAAGTGATAATGTCAGCGATATTTAAAGGCTAATTTGAATTTTTGAAAACAAACAGCCCTTAAATATCTCAGACATTCTCAACAAAAATATTAAGAGAATATTTTCGACTCTTTTATGTATATCATATTTTGTATTTGCTTAGTTATGTTTAAGCGCCGTTTCCATGTTTTATTTATGTATATCATTTGATTTTACTGCTTCCATGTTTTCGACTTTTTGCTTGTATCATCATATGATGATTTAACTGTGTCAGTATTCAGAATTTTTCCTGAGTATATTGATGTAGCTGACTATTTCCTAGCTATGGACGCTTTAATGGGTATCATGTTGTCCCTTTTGCTTTTAATTTCGGTTCTTGACAATTCTGTTCTGTTTTCTTCAATTCACCTGCAGTTGATAAAAAAGATTAAAGAAATGGGAATGTTTTTAAAGAAGCATTTGTGTAGAGGGGAGATAATTTTAAATAGTTTAAGAGCTTGGTGTGCATTCAGGTAGAGGTAGAGGACATTGTGAATGCACCAAGCTTCTTATATTAGATTATATTGGTGTGTCTTAGTCGTAGTATTTGTCTCCCCTCAAACTTTCACCTATATATTGTTCTAGTTACTAAGTGTCATGATTGTAGGTCGATAATACAGAAATATCATAAACAAACAAATATAAAAAAAACATAATTGTTGAATAATATTATAATTTGGGTTTCTTATTTATATTTATATATTTATAAGTATGTTGATTACTAATTAATATTTACTTTAAAAATTGTTCTTAGATCTTAGGACTCTCTCATCTATTTTATTTCTATATGTCAAATCTGTATTATATATAATGCTGTTTGTATGAGAAGGAAATGTGTAAAAAGGAACTTAAAAAAAAAAAAGAATTAAAAAAAAAAAGAATTCCAAAAAAAAAAAAAAATCTGTTCAGCAGTTTTTTTACTACCCTCATTCCATTGAGCGGTTTACCTGTTGTAGATAATTTCTTGGTTTTGGTATTATTTGAAGACTCTGGCCTTGGTATTATAAAATGAAATT
Organism: Modiolus philippinarum; assembly: GCA_002080025.1. Classification (NCBI taxonomy): domain Eukaryota; kingdom Metazoa; phylum Mollusca; class Bivalvia; order Mytilida; family Modiolidae; genus Modiolus; species Modiolus philippinarum. Next base: position 24,054 of record MJUU01002844.1, on the reverse strand, counting down.
ACTGTGTCCATGTTTTCAAATATTTGATGAATATCATTTTATCAAATTTCTGCTCTTTCATATGTATAATTAACGAATTGTAGCGCATATTTTATAAATATATAAGATTTATTTTGGTGAATCTTACTGTTTTTGTGTTTTTGACTCATTCATTTCTTGGTATAATTAAATGAACTTTATTTTTTGGGTTTGTTTAAAGCTCATTTTGTGTAGCACTTAATCAATTTGAGCATTTTATGATCATGCTTTTTGTTTCTTTCTTAGGTATTATTACATGAATTGAACTGTGACTGGAACATAACAAAATTTTTCAATTTGACATTTCTATGCTCAACCCTATTTTCAACTTACTTATACAGAATAATCTATAATAATAGTAATACAAAAATGACCTCAAAAGTGGGATATATTATTTGTCAGTGCTTATTTCAATTGTCGTACCATAACATTTACCTTGTAAGATTAAAATATTTTTCCTTTTAGATTTTCCTTTCTCGTGATACCATAATTATACATCTTACTTAAAAATGACCTCAGAAGTGGGAGAGATTAGATGTCGGTGCTTATTTCAATTGTCGCGACACAACATTTATCAGATGTATTTTTCCCCAAATTACCTTATAAGACTGAAATATTTTGCATTGTGGCTATTTTCCTTTCTCGCGATACCAAATGTATGCATCTTTTGTCAAAAATGAATCCAAAAGTGGGAGATATTATATGTTGGTGCTTATTTTAATTGTCGCAACACAACATTTATATGTATTTTTCCCAAAATTACCTTATAAAACTGAAATATTTTGCATTATAGCTATTTTCCTTTCTTGCGATACCAAATTTATGCATCTTTTGTCAAATATAAATCCAAAAGTGGGAGATATTATATATGTTAATGCTTATCTCAATGGTTGCAATACAACATTTATATGCATTTTTTCCCAAATTACCTTATAAAGACTGAAATATTTTGCATTGTAGCTATTTTCCTTTCTCGCAATACCAAATTTATGCATCTTTTTGGTGCCTATTTCAATTGTTCTCACACAACATTTATATGTATTTTTCCCAAAACTATCTTATATAACTGAAATATTTTGCATTATAGCTATTTTCCTTTCTCGCGATACCAAATTTATGCATCTTTTGTCAAAAATGAATCCAAAAGTGGGAGATATTATATGTTGGTGCTTATTTCAATTGTCGCGACACAACATTCATATGTATTTTTCCCAAAATTGCCTTATAAGACTGAAATATTTTGCATTTTATCTTTTACCCTTTCTTGCGATACCATATCTACACATCTTTTGTTAAAAATGACCTCAGAAGTGGCAGAGATTAGATGTCGGTGCTTATTTCAATTGTCATGACACAACATTTATATGTATTTTTCCCAAAAATACCTTATAAGATTGAAATATTTTTACATTTTAGCTTTTTTCTTTTCTCACGATACTAAATTTATAAATCTTTTGTCAAAAATGACCTCAAAAAGTGGAGAAATTATTTGTCAGTGCTTATTTCAATTGTCATACCACAACACTTACCTTGTAAGATTGAAATATTTTTCATTTTAGCTTTTTTCCTTTCTCGCGATACAAATTCTACACATCTTTTGTTAAAAATGACCTCAAAAGTGGCAGAGATTAGATGTCGGTGCTTATTTCAATTGTCACGACACAACATTTATATGTATTTTTCCCAAAAATACCTTATAAGATTGAAATATTTTTACATTTTAGCTTTTTTCTTTTCCCGCGATACCAAATTTATAAATCCTTTGTCAAAAATGACCTCAAAATGTGGAGATATTATTTGTCAGTGCTTATTTCAATTGTCGTACCACAACACTTACATTTGTACCTTGTAAGATTGAAATATTTTTCATTTTAGCTTTTTTCCTTCCTCGCCATACCAATTCTACACATCTTTTGTTAAAAATGACCTCAGAAGTGGGAGAGATTAGCATTCGGTGCTTATTTCAATTGTCGCGACACAACATTTATATGCATTTTTCCCCAAAAAACCTTATAAGATTGAAATATTTTACATTTTAGCTTTTTTCTTTTCTCGCGATACCAAATTTATAAATCCTTTGTCAAAAATGACTTCAAAAAGTGAGATATCATTTGTCAGTGCTTATTTCAATTGCCGTACCACAACATTTACCTTGTAAGATTGAAATATTTTTCATTTCAGCTTTTTTCCCCTCTTGCGATACCAAATTTATACATCTTTTGTCAAAAATGTACTCAAAAGTGGGAGATATTATATGTTGGTGCTTATTTAAATTGTTGCGACACATCATTTTTATGTATTTTTCCCAATTTGCATTTTTGGCTTTTTTCCTTTCTCGCGATACCAAATTTATGCATCTTTTCTCAAAAATGTACTCAAAAGTTGGAGATATTATATGTTGCTGCTTTTCGATTGTTGCGATACAACATTTATATGTATTTTTCCCAAAAATACCTGATAAGATTGAAATATTTTGCATTTTTGCTTTTTTCCTTACCCGCGATACCAAATGTATGCATCTTTTGTCAAAAATGACCTCAAAAGTGGGAGATATTATTTGTCATTGCATATTTCAATTGTCGTACCACAACATTTACCTTGTAAGATTAAAATATTTTTCATTTTAGATTTTCCTTTCTTGTGATACCAAATTTATACATCTTTTGTAAAAAAGACCTCAGAAGTGGGAGAGATTAGATGTCGGTGCTAATTTCAATTGTCGCGACACAACATTTATATGTATATTTTCCCAAATTATCTTTTAAGACTGAAATATTTTGCATTGTAGCTATTTTCCTTTCTCGCGATACCAAATTTATGCATTTTTTGTCAAAAATGAATCCAAAAGTGGGAGATATTATATGTTGGTGCTTATTTCAATTGTCTTGACACAACATTTATGTTTTTTTTCCCAAAATTACCTTATAAGACTGAAATATTTTGCATTATAGCTATTTTCCTTTCTCGCGATACCAAATTTATGCATCTTTTGTCAAAGATGAATCCAAAAGTGGGAGATATTATGTGTTAATGCTTATTTCAATTGTTGCAATACAACATTTATATGTATTTTTTCCCAAATTACCTTATCATGCTTATAAAGACTGAAATATTTTGCATTGTAGCTATTTTCCTTTCTCGCGATACCAAATTTATGCATCTTTTGTTAAAAATGAATCCAAAAGTGGGAGATATTATATGTTGGTGCTTATTTTAATTGTCGCGACACAACATTTATATGTATTTTCCCCGAAATTACCATATAAGACTGATATATTTTGCATTATAGCTATTTTCCCTTCTGCCGATACCAAATTTATGCATCTTTTGTCAAAAATCATTCCAAAAGTGGGAGATATTATATGTTAATGCTTATTTCAATTGTTGCGACACAGCATTTATATGCATTTTTTTTCCCAAATTACCTTATATAAAACTTCTTCAAAAGGATGTGATAAAGTAAAATATTTTAAAAAATGAAGCAGTTGAATATTGTATTGTCAAAATTTATGCATCTTTTGTCAAAGATGAATCCAAAAGTGGGAGATATTATGTGTTAATGCTTATTTCAATTGTTGCAATACAACATTTATATGTATTTTTTCCCAAATTACCTTATCATGCTTATAAAGACTGAAATATTTTGCATTGTAGCTATTTTCCTTTCTCGCGATACCAAATTTATGCATCTTTTGTTAAAAATGAATCCAAAAGTGGGAGATATTATATGTTGGTGCTTATTTTAATTGTCGCGACACAACATTTATATGTATTTTCCCCGAAATTACCATAT
>MJUU01002843.1:850-22577 GCA_002080025.1 Modiolus philippinarum | reverse complement strand
GCGGTCGTATAAAAACTGATGACCGTAGAAGATGGCAAAGTCGATAAGTCAGAGTGCGTCTCGACCAATGGCGGTTTGATGACTACGAATCTAGACATGCAAAAGTATCGCGTGCTAAATCTCCCACTCCCCCAGACGGATAATGAGACCATCACCAAAGCCGTCTACGAGCGCCTGCAGGCACATCTAGACGCATTAAGGCGTCGGGCTGAAGCATGCGTAAATCAAGACTTTCTGGTCTTGTTTTCTTTCGAGGGACTGGAAAAACTACTGGTAGGGGCTTATTTCCAGTCGGTCTCTTTGACACATGAATTGAAAGATATCCCAACCACTTCACGAAGATTTCCTTGACCCCATCCTTGGTTCGTCGCTGCAGGATATCTTCGATGCGAAAGACGTCCTGATTGGTGCGCTGAAGCTCCTGCTCGTAGAAGGATCCCTTGATCTCCTCGTCGTTGTAGAAGTCCTTGAGGCGATAGGTCGGCGGCTGCGTCGCTAGGGCCTGAAAGATGGTGAAGACTTCCTCCGTCCAGCGTGGAGTATATCCCTTCACGAAAGTGCCCTTCTTCTTGATGATCCGGACTTTATCGCCGAAGTCGAATCGATGAGGCTTCATGGATGGGAGATCTCCGTAAAGATTCCAGGAGACCCTGCCCTCGTGCTCTTTCTTGCTGGCGGCGGTGGGAGTCATTTTGATGGATCGATGCTTGGTGGTATCATACTGGCGGACGAGATCGTCCAAGACGGGGAGGTATGTGCACGTAGAATTGGCTGAGAAGTACTTGAACATCTTCTCTTTCATGGTACGATTTCTTTTCATTCTCCGTAAAGTAGAGATCGACGTCGTGCTTTTAGAGCAGATCCTTCATCTCACGATTATAAAATTCCGTGCCCTTATCGGTCCATAGCTTCTCGGGCTTGGGATCCTTGAAAATGGTCGTCCCATCGCCTCCCATCGCCAAGGGGCGTTCGTTCCATCGCCTAGGGGCGTTCGTCCCATCGCCTAGAGGCGTTCGTCCCATCGCCTAGATCGTTCGAGATGCTATAAATAAAATGACGTTCATCAAGATCACCGATCCTACGCAGCGTGAGGCGCTTGCCAGGGACCTGCAGGAGACCAAGCGTAGTATCTAGGCTAACGATATGCAGCATCGTCTTGATAAGATCGGACTTAGTCGCGATCTTTCCAAGATATTCAAGCCCGTAGTCTAGACGCAAAAGGAGACCGCTTCCCAGATCACCAAAAAGATCGATGATCTCACACTACCCGCCCCCGTGCCTGCCCTTCCTCCTGCCGCCGCCGATGACGACGACGACGACCCACTACCCATCGGACAAGCACTGACTTCCAATCTCGGTCCGCCAACCACCCATTATCTTCAGCTCAGTATGACATCCCAAAGCCGATCATACTTTTGGATTGCGAGTGGAAAATGGCGCCATCATGATCGGGAGTCTCCCCGTCACTTTCGACGGTGATGATATCATTGTCGACGACGAGCGCTATAGGGGTACCCCCGGCCTATGGGAGGTCATGGTCATGAAGCATCCCGAAGATTTCGAGGTGGACGACCTGAATACCTATGGGGATATCCTACGAGCATCGAGTGCCATGTACCAAGGCAATTCAGCACTCTCGCCGACCCCCAAGGCTAGCAAAAGTGGAAGTGGAAGGAGATGGTCTCGTACCTCTATAAGCAAGATAAGTATGGGAGTGGGGTCCGGACCGTCTTTCTTCCCAAATGCTCTGACCAGTTGCTGGATCGCCTCGATCTTTGCACCGCCGCCTACCAGGCTGGAAATAATGGGGTGCGCAACGAAACCGTGGCCATCCTCGACGCCATGAGGAAATCCAAGCATATCAGCATGGAGGAGTACGAGAAGCTGCATCGAAAGCTCCTCTAAGTATATTTACGATGCCTTTAATAGTGAATCATGGATATCGCCGGAGATATGTAGTCGATGGGCGAGGATTATTCGATACCATCGCCAGACTGGCCGCACGAGTATTCACCTCTTCTGCCGCGAAGAAGTTGGGAAGCAAGGTCGTGATCGCAGCTTCCAATGCAGCCATCAATGCAAGGGTTTGGAGAAAGGAGCGACGAAGGCCGTAGACCACGTCGTTCATGGAGTGATCCACAAAAAGAAGCCCCCAGCTCCGCCCAAGAGGACCCTCAGCAGCAGGTCCACCTCAATAATCTCATCTCGGGTGGCGGCATCGCAACCATCCACGACTTCATCCAGCGCTATAAAGAAGTATATGATGGCTGATATGCTTACTATCACCGAAGGACTGACTTTCGACGAAAGCGTCCAGGAGTACGAATTCATCGAATACCATCCCATCACCGGGACGCAGCTGAATAGATCCGGCACTGAGATCCGCCTCTACATCGAGTCGCAGGATCTCTTCCTCCATCCCTCCAAGAGCTACCTCTTGCTGGAAGGAAGGCTCCAGAAGAATGATGGGTCGGCCTATGCCGATGCCAACCTCATATCCCTAATCAATAATGTAATGATGTTCCTCTTCAAATCCATCAGCTACAAGCTTTCCGGGTAGACGATCGAGTATTTGAACGATCCCGGGGTCGCCACCACTTTGATGGGCCTACTCACGTAACTAAACGATTTCTCCAAGTCCCAAGGCCTCAACCAGTTATGGGTCAAAGATACTTCCGCCGCCGCTGCAGCCGAGAATCTTGGATTTGCCGCGCGTAAGGCATACGTCATCGCCAAGCCCGCCAATAAGGGATCCTTCTCCTTCACCATCCCCTTGAAGCATATCTTCGGCTTTGCCCAGGACTACGAAAAGCTGGTCTATGGATTCAAGCATCAGCTCACTCTCGTCTGCGCATTGGATAATGACGCTATCTTCCGGGATGCTGCCAATATCTATCAAAAAGTCGCCGCCAATACCCAAGCCTACGCTTTGGTCATCTCCGATCGCATCCTCCAAATTCGAATCTGATGGTCAGAAGATGAGCGTCGTGTTCTGAGGGGGATTAGATAAATGGACGATTCACTTTTACGGAAAATCGTCACCAATCCCGACCCCAAGCATGGGTTCTCCTTCCTCGTCTCTGGGGACGATAGTCAGATCTTGACCCGCTTCAACCCACCCCTCCGACTGCGCGAGGAAAAATCTTACGAGATGGTCCTCGTGAATCTGGAGACGTATTACTCCATCCTAATATCCATGCCGGAAATAATTCCTTCTGCTACTCCCCAGACGAAGGTGCCCACTGGTTTCCCATCACCCTGAGCACCGGCTCCTACGGCATCGACGATATCAATGACGAGATCCAGCGGTAAATGCGGCTCAGCAAACACAAGGCTAAGATCCTTCTCGATGCCAACAGCGCGACTCTGAGAGCAACGCTCACCCTCGCCAGAAGCTACCAAGTGGATTTCGATGTGCTCAATAGCCTGAATACGGTGCTTGGATTCGATCGTGGAACGTATATCTACGACCGACGCACGAATGGATACGTGGAGGGTGAGCATATCGTCGATATCATCAGCATCAATAACATCATCGTGAATAGTGACATCATCCACGGCAGCTACGTCAACGGCATCCAGCAGTCCCCCATCTATAGTTTCTTTCCCGGGGTTGATCCGGGCATGAAGATCATCCAGACCCCTAAGAATCTGATCGACTTACCCGTGACCCTGAAGACCATCAACCACATGCAAATCTACCTGACCGATTAAGACGGTCGCCCAAACGATCTGCGAGGGGAGCATCTCACCATCCGCTTCCATCTGCGTGAGGTATAAATAAATAGATTATCAAGAGTACGGTCTCAACTTGACGAAAGGTCAGGCAGAGAAGATCCAGCGTGCGGCAAAGAAGGGTTGCCCCGTGAGCGTCCGATTGCTGCATGCCAACCTATCTGGTGGGCATAAGATGTTCCTCACTCAACGGCAGATCCAGCGCATCACCAAGCTCTTGCAGAGTGGTAAGGGTGGTATGGTCTTGGAGATGAGCCCGAAGCAGGTGAGGTATAACGTAAAGGAAGGTGGATTTCTCCCCATACTTGCAGGTCTCGCCTCTGCTGCGCTACCTATGCTAGCCAAAACCGTGCTGCCTGCTTTGGGTGTGGGTGTCTTGAGCGGTTTGGGTAGTGCAGCCATCCAAAAAGCCGGGGGATCCGGATTTTATCTCAAGAAGGATGGAAAAGTATGATGTGTGAAACCCCCGGGTAGTGGTCTGCATCTCAGCCCAGGTACTTTGCCCAATACTTATGGTGATGGATTGTACTTAAAGAGTGGAAGTCGGCATGCTCCTATAATTAAATGGACGAAGAGGATGCCAGTCATATCGCATGCATGGAAGATGAGCTCATCCCAGAAATCCAGAGATATGAGCATGCCTTGAAGATCTATAACCGACTGGATAAGGTCATCTCCTTTGCCATGGGTGTGTGTTCTGTGGGAAGTCTACTGCTTACCAGCAGTACCATGAGGTCTGCCCTAACCTGTGTGGGTGTGGTGGCATCAAGTCTGTACTACCGGCACTCTGGTCCTGTCCTTGATCTCGCACCGAGTCTCAAAGAAGAAAAAGAAGCACCGCGATACCGTGCGACTAGCCAAAACCTATAGGTCCCAGCTGGCAGGTGAAGACGGTGCTCCTGCAGTCTGCCTGAAAAACTACTACGACGAAAAAAAATGCTCTTCGGTCCCTATGCTAGGTTTCAGTGAAGAGCTCTCAAAGCGTACATCGTAAAAGACCACATCCGAATAATTTTTACATCAGAGTTTTGGTGTGAAAATTACTCTTTTTCCATCAAAAAATCTCACCCCATAAAAAGTCTCACGCCGTAGTACTGATTTCGCGCCATTGATTTGTCTCACACCGTAATACTGATTTCCAACCATTAATTTGTCTCACGCCGTAATACCGATTTCGCGCCATAAAAAGTCTCACGGCGTAATACTTATTTCGCGCCATTAAATTGTCTCACGCCGTAATACTGATTTCAAGTCAAAAAAAGTCTCACGACGTAATACTGATTTCCCGCTTTAAAAAGTTTCACGCCGTAATACTGATCCAACGTCATAAAAAGTCTCACGGTTTAATACAGATTTCCCGCTTTAAAAAGTCTCACGGCGTAATACTGATTTCGCGTCATAAAAAGTCTCACGGCGTAATACTGATTTCGCGTTATAAAAAGCCTCACGGCGTAATACTGATTTCCAGAGCACCTGATGTCACTCTCAGTTTCACTGGAGTTCACACTGTGAGTGCCTTAGTTTTGGATGTTGTGATTTCTATTTCTGTACTTTGTGTCTGTCTAACGTCATTGTTTTGTGTCTGGCGCCATTGTTTTCTGTGTTCTCGTTTTGGCCATGTCTTTGGACTTTTCCCCTCTTTGTTCCTTCGGTATTTTACTACCGTTACTCCCGCTTTAAAAAGTCTCACGCTATAATACTTATCTAACGTCATAAAAAGTCTTATGGCGTAAAACTGATATCCCGCTTTAAAAAGTCTCACGCCGTAATACTAACCAAATCCGCATGCGTGATGTGCTCCGTTTACGAATCCTCCAAGAAAAAAAAATTCCCAATCCATTTTGAATTGGGAAATTTTGCGTCCTTACCTCGATTTTTTTTTTACTTCCTCACCAGATCGTAGGAAAGGTATTACTGCTTAGTTTTCTTGGTCAGCTTGAATCCAGTGCTCCGAACGAAAGCTCTTTGCAAGGGACCCTTCTCTTTGTTCAGCGTGGGGCAGGCCCATGCTCTGGTGATTTCTCCTTGTCTGTCTTTCAGAGTGAGAATCCTGCTTTTGCCAAACTTACCTTCCACTTCAATCACTTCCAAGATCTTATAGATCACTCCAGTAGGCAAATCCTTCCATTTGATGGCTTCCTGATTCTGGTCCTGCACCTTTTCCTGAAAGGCATCTTCGATGATGAAATCGTCTTGGGAGATTTCGACGAATCCATTGTGTACGAAAGTCATATTTCTTGTACTTACCCTATACTCAATAGGAGTGCCGTCCATTTGCATTTGGCCGTCGGGATGGGGTCCTATGCAGGATTTCCCCTTGAAAAGTGGGGGTGGTGTAGAATTGTCATTTTCCTACTACTTATATTTACTATATTAAAAAGGAACACATGCCTACCACTTGCCAAACTGTTTTTAATAGTGGTCTGAAATGGGTTTAATGGATAGTGGAGCTTTCGTTGCCATGGCAAATTTTACAAAAGAAAGTATGTTGCTGAATATTTTTTTTACGATATCAGAAAATGTATGAAGTTGATTGTAAGAAGAATCCTGCCAATTTGCGTATAATGGTGGTCTGTCATGGGTTGTAATAGATAGTTTCAACTGCCATGGAAACTAAACAAGAGCACTGAAAATCGAGGGACAAGTTTTTTACTACATAATTTTTTTACTATTTCAATAATATGTATTAAACAGTGATTTAGCTAGCGCTCGTCACTTTCGCCATTGACGAATGTTTTTTAGAAGTGGCGAATTTTTTCAGACTGCAATTCGTCACTTGGAATTTTGAAAATCGCCAAATATGAAAATATTATGTTCATAATCTTTGTTACTGTAATCTAATTGTCCAAACTGACACTTTAATTACACCTGTCATATCAATTAAAGGATTAGTTCAGTGGTAAACAAACGCCATCGGTGATTTGTTTACCTGTGTTTCCTGGCTTGTTATCACTAATTAACGGTCAATCAGAGATAACCTGCTTACCTGTATGGCAGTTAACCATCAGTTGTTTAAAATTATTATGGTATTGAACATTAAAAGTATTCTTTCAGCAAAATTTTCATAATTAACAGGTCATACTTCCCCTTTGAAAACATTGATCTTTTTTTTACAAACCACGTGTTTTGATAGTGGGTTATTTCCCCTTTAAAATTTGTCTTTCAATTTCCTTGAAATTATTTTGTAGACATTTATTATGCTGATATTTGCTTCATTCAAGATCACACAAAATTTATATTGCACAACTATTTAATCTTAAAGGTGCTTAAAAACAACATATGAATGGTATTTTGAAAAATAATTTATTTTTTATTACAAATATATAGAAGTTTGAATTAAGTTATGAAAAATGTTAGACTGCAGAATGGTTAAATATTCACCTTGACATCAATAAAACATATTGTTCAAACTGCAATGCATGCTAATGCTCTTCTCTAATTTGAATATACATCTATGACTTCTAAATGCTTTAGATGGAAGCACTGAGAGGAGAGTATGAAAATACAAAACTTAAGTGTGGATGATGAACATATAAAGTGAATATCAATTTGTTACTATAATATAAAGTATTAAATGCAAGAAAAATTAAAAAAAAATATTAATAATCACATTTTTATCTTCATGTTGATTATTATCTGCATAGTACACATCGGCCCGCGAAATTCGATACGCAAAAGTGACTAATGGTCTCAAAATCCTAGCTAAAACCCTGATTAAATATTTACCCCGTCCCCATTTTTTGAAAGAGAAATATTTTTTCAGCAACATGAGTTATTAATATTTAAGGGAAACCCCTGTTCAAAGTTTGTTAAAGGTAGTCTCAAATGGGTTTTACTCGAAAATGGCGTATTCTCTTTGCTATTGGGACCAAACAACAACGCTGAAATTTTAGAAAAAAATATTCTGCTACATGTTATATTTAGTATATAGATTTTCGAAAGCGGGCTCTGTGCAAATTAGAACATGTGAAAACCTTATATTTGTCAATATTTTACACCGAGTGATAGCGAGGTATAAAATGAAGACAAATATAAGATCTGACCATATTGTAATTCGCATAGAGTCCATTTGCAAAAATTATTTTGTACTACTATGTCTAACAAACGTTTTGAAAATTCGAACCGACTCTTAGAGAACAATATTGGGTTTGAAACTAGAAAGCAAACATGCAAAAAAAACATAAACTGATATAGGGAATTCCATATTCGTCACTTTATTCAATATAAGGTGCTATTAAGTTAATGAAATAATATTATCTTTTATGAAAATATCAAATACGGCTATTTGAAAATCAAAACCGGTATACAGGTGTGAGTTGGTTCAACTGATTGATTTAAAAATATTGTATGACTGTTTTATTAAGTTGTATTTGAAAGAAATAATATCAAGTTGCATTTGAAAGAAATAAAAAGAAAATATATAAGAATTTAATAACGACCATGATGTGTTATACTGTTATACAGATAAGATTTCATAACACAAGGAACACTGGTTGCTAGGTAACGGCTTGGTCGATTTCCATTGTTGATTTCAGTCCCTTGTAAATTTCAGTAAAAATTATTTGTTGGGGCTATTTTGGTGTTTCTGAACAAAAATTTTTAAAAAATATCAGTGAATGAAATGTGCAAGGTGTACATTATTTATATTTTGATGTTGTACAATATGGGTATGCTCTATTTAATTTAGAGCATATGTTTGTTCACAAAGCGAAAGAAGAGCGCCTTGTTAGAATTTGATTTCAGGAATTTATGTAAACAAGAACCTGTCTCCTGTGTCTTTAAGGCTTTTTGTTGATTTTATTGTCATGTTTGATCAAGACAACACAGGAAGCTAGCTACTTCTACATTTTCTAAGATAAGCAATGAAGGTTTTGCAGCTTCTTCATATGGTCATGGGGTAGCAATCTTATCTACTAATGATCATATATTTTCGTTGTCAGTTCTGTTAAATTGATGAAATTAAAGAGAAGCAAATTTCTTCCTTTATAGATTTCGAAAAAGCATTTGACTCCGTTAAACAAAAGTGTCCTTTTTCACAATTTTTTGCAGAATTACATAGATGTTATTTTTTTTTCAAATATTAAAAAATACTTATTTAAACGTTTAATCCCGAATTGTACATAATAATGACATTTTTTCTCTTCTGTTGCACAATTTGTGTAGAAAGTTAGAAAAGCTTTCCCATGCCCTCTTTGCAATTTATTTAAATGGTTTAAATTTTTTTTAGAGAAGATACAAGCAATTAGCTGGGACTTGGAAAATGTGCTCACTGCGTACCTGAAGTTGTTTCTTCTCTTTTGCAAAAACTACTCAGTTTTTGTGTCAGAGAGTAGTGATAACTTACAAAATATGCTCAGTGATCTTTGCTAATTACTGTAATCGATGAAAAAAAAAACATTAGGAAAACGAAAGTTCTCTATTTTCAAAAGGAAGTTTTCAAACCAAAACTTAAATTTTTTATACACAGCAAACAATTGGAGATTATAAAAAATATAGAAACAGACAATTCCTAGCACTATAGTTTATGTAATATTAGGAAGGCATCCAGTTATTCTAAATGCCAAAGTCCGAATGATCAATTTTGGAGGTAGATTATTGAACGACAAAGATAGTTAGATTTCTAGCTTTTTTTTATATAAACTGTAAATTATGTCAGCTATGGCTTTGAAACTAAATATTTATCCTATAGCAAAAGCTTTTTTGATAATTGTGGTATCTCCAATATTTGACAAATTCAATACTGTCTGTAAGGAGGTTTGCTGCTCATGTTTTAAGATTTTTGCCACATTTTCGGAATCCTTTGGTTTTATCCATCTAAAAGCATTATAATTTTTTGCCCATTGACCCCCTTATTTTTACCATATTTTCATTTTATACATCTTTATGCGCATTCCATTTATTCTGACATATTCATTCATGGTCAAACCATGTTAATGTTAATCCTATGAAAAAACAGAGGAGTTCAGTTTCCCGCCAAATTTTCAATAACTTCGAACAAATTTTTACAAAACTAAGTGAAAGGAGTATTTATATGCTATGTCAATTTACGTGAAGCCGTCACCGTTTACTGGTTGAAACGGGTGATATGACATAATCTGTCTAAAATGGGGGTTAATGACAAAATTACCGAACAGAATCGTCAAGAGCCAAAGTTAAAGGGGAAAGAACACAAAGCAGGTTAAAAACCACCTGAATAATTGTCTACCGCAATGGTCCTGACATGGTACAAGCATTTCAAAAAATGGTGGGTTAAAGCGGTTTAATGGTGCTCGAAACCTCCCCTTCCATTGCGGTTGCGTACGGTACAAAACAAGACAGGTAAAGAAATAATCATCCTTGTATTCACTTGAAAATAAAGGCTTAACTTAACTGTCATCTGTTTTACAAAATCAGCTAATTATTTTGTATTGATAACAATGTATCAGCCTTCCTGTCAAGGGTATATTTCTGAGGGAAATTCTTTCAGATTGCAATTTTTATTGTTGACAGGAATTAAGATTAACATATATGTCTGAGAAATGAATACAAACGATGTAACAATGAATCCTAAGCATGTGGTTTGTTTTACTTTCAAACTTTGTATAATATTTCAATATTTTATTGTTTTTGTTGTCAATTAAATTCCTATTACGCTAATCTGTACAACCTACCACAGCGAAAGTGAATACAAGTCTAATCAGTTTAATATTCAGGCGATATTCAGGCTCCGGCTTCATATCAAACTGACGTAAAATGTATATTGTGCGAAATGACCTTAAGTATACTCTTTTTGATTGGCTCGAGTTGTTCTTTAAACTATCGATATCAACGAAAAAATCTGTTAACTGATGTGAAAATCCAGTTTAATGAGTGAAAATTGTTTTTAAAGATTATAGAAAATGAATGGCTGTCTTTATATCTGATGGGAAAACACGCCCATCGACCTTTATAAGATGCTTTTATTGGTTTAAAATGAAACATACGATAAACACGTCAAATGTGTATTCACACAGCTGAAGCGATCTATATACAAGAAAAGATATGGGTAAACCCATATCTTGAGATTAATTCTTTTAAAACATGTCAAAATTATTCACCGTAGATTGGTTTGCATAAACCTCGAGGTGACTTCAAGATGAGGAACAACAATCTTTTGGATAACCAACTTTAAAATGACCTATTTGCCCCTATTTAAACTTTTGAAAACAAATCTGAATTGTTTTACTCATTTTAAAGATTTTATTTAATTTAACACCTTAAAACACCAAATCAGATAAACAATTGTGAGTATTATTTTAATTTTAAGCATTGCTCTGGTGTATAGATTTAGACCCTATTGGTATGGGATAATCAACTACAAGTGAAGACCCTAAAAGATGTCTCGCCCGTAGTGAAGTAATCAGAAAAGTGAACATGCTCACTAGACTGTGAAATTGAGGTCAGGACAAAAGTCACCTGCCAGACTGACATGTACTTCCCAAGACCAACCCACATACCAAATATTATCAGCCTACCACTTCTAGTTATTGAGAAATGGACTTAAGCAGAAAAACTTAATGTGGCCACTAGATCGTGAAATTGAGGTCAAGGGCAAAAGTCACCTGTCAGACTGACATGTACTACCCAAGACCAACCTACATACCAAATATTATCAACCTACCACTCTAGTTATTGAGAAATGGACTTAAGCAGAAAAACTTAATGTGGCCACTAGACCGTGAAATTGAGGTCAAGGACAAAAGTCACCTGCCAGACTGACATGTACTACCGAAGACCAACCTACATACCAAATATTATCAACCTACCACTTCTAGTTATTGAGAAATGGACTTCAGCAGAAAAACTTAACGTGGCCACTAGACTGTGAAATTGAGGTCAAGGTCACATGAAGTTATGTTCGTCAGGTAGCACTTGATTAGTACTACCACTGGACCACATATGATGTTCCTACATCAAAGGGTTTTCAAAATATCCTGTATTTAGTAAAAGTTAACGCCGTCACCATCATACTTTGCACGCCTATGTCTCGCTTTCCGCGACTTTCGCCGCGGGCGAGACAATAGAAATTGGTCATTCTTCAAAATTTTTACTTTTTTTAACAAAGTCTTAATTGTTTTACAAACATTGTAAATTTAATTTACTTTTCATGCCATAAAAGACCAAATATGAAGAATAGTTAAACATAAAATTTCAGTTCTTATCATTTTTCTGTTAAAGTGGTTTCTAAAGACATTATCGGTATGGGATAACCAACTATAAAAATTGGCAATTCTTCAAAATTGTTACATTTGTTAGCAAAATCTTTGTTGTTTTACCCTCTTTATATAGTTTATTTACTTTTAAAACCATAAAAGATCAAATTTTACACATGATTTCCCATATAGTTTCATTTTTTGTGCATTTCTTTAGTAAGACATTATCGGTATGGAAAACCAACTACATGTATAAGAATTGTTTATTCTTCAAAATTGTAACCCTTTTGAACAAAATCTTTATTGTTTAACCTTCGTTATACATTTTATTTACTTGTAACGCCATAAAAGACCAAATTTTAAACATAATTGCCCAAATAATTTCTCTAGTAAATGGGTTTCTGAAGACAATATTGGCATGGGATAACCAACTATAAAAATTATTTATTCTTCAAAATTGTAACTATTTTTCATAAAATCTTTATTTTTTAACCCTCTTTATACATTTTATTTACTTTTAAAGCCATAAAAGACCAAATTTAATGCATAATTTCCCATATAATTTCATTTTTTGTGTATTTCTCCAGTAAATGGGTTTCTAAAGACATTAATTATCGGTATTGGATAAGCAACTATAAAAATTGCTAATTCTTCAAAATTGAAACCTATTTGAACAAAATCTTTATTGTTTTACTCACTTTACACATTTTATTTACTTTTCCAACTATAAAAGAGCTAAAAAGATAAATAGTTACCCATATAATTTCCATTTTTTCTTCAGCACTAAAGTACTAGTATACAGATTTTAAAACTATCTGTATTAGGATTATCAACTATAGAAATGGGCATTTTTTACGACTCTTTTGAAAACAATATTTATCATTTTTCTAACATTACATAATAATTTTGCTTATTTTTTTTATAAAGATAAAATCATAGAAATAGTTTCCCATATTTTCAATTTTGTTCTAATTATTTTGACATACCGATAACAATTTAAACATTATTGGTATAAAAGTACTGTACTGATCATGGCAATGGAATTTCTCATGTTAAGTAACTGATTAAAATAATATGCATGGGACACCAACTTTTTTGCAATTCAACGGAATGGGACATCGCTTTTTCTGTATTAATGTTACCATGGCACTGCAACTTTTTTTTATCGAACATTTAAGTTGTGCTCCGATCCCATGCATAAATAAATTTTGACCGATCCCTAAATACCATGAAAATATGCAAGAATAGGGATGTCTATATGCAAGAATAGGGATGTCGATAGTATGTGACATGTTGTAAATGCCATCTTGTACTCAAATTTGGTATAAATGTACTGAAAATATGCAACAATAGGGATATCTATAGTATACGATATGATGTAAATCAGGTGTAAATGCAATGTAGTACTCAAATTTGGTACAATTGAACTGAAAATATGCAAAAATAGGGATATCAATGGTATGCGATATGGTGTAAATGCTATCTAGCACTCAAATTTGGTACAAATTTACTGAAAATATGCAACAATATGAATATCAATAGTATGGAATTATGTGTAAATGCTATTTAGTACTCAAATTTGGTACAAATTAACTAAAAATATCCAACAATAGAGATATTGATAGTATGCGATATGATGTAAATGCCATCCATTTGCCATCTAGTACTCAAATTTGGTATAAATGTACTGAAAATGTGCAACAATAGGGATATCCATAGTATGTGATATGGTGTAAATGCCATCTAGTACTCTAATTAGGTACAAATGAAGTGAAAATACTAGTATGCAAGAATAGGGATATTGATAGTATGCGATATGGTGTAAATGCCATCTACTACTCAAAATTTGGTACAAATGTACTGAAATAAACAACAATAGGGATATCGATAGTATGCGATATGGTGTAAATGCCATCTAGTACTCAAATTTAGTAAAATGTAATGAAATATGCAACAATAGGGATATTGATATGATGCGATATTGTGTTAATGCCATCTAATACTTAAATTTGGTACAAATGTACTGAAATATGCAACAAAAGGCATATCGATAGTATGCGATATGGTATAAATGCCATCTAGTACTCAAATTTAGTATAATTGTACTGAAATATGCAACAATAGGGATATTGATAGTATGCGATATGGTGTAAGTACCATCTTGTACTCAAATTTGGTACAAATCTACTGAAAATATATTTCCGGTAAAATTAATATTATATGGCCTTTTCTCTGGTGTAAGCTAGTTAATTGTGTCTCATGCTCTTACAGCGACATATACTTCAGGAGGGGGCAGGACATTATTTGTTACTTGCATATTTTGCATTTTTTAACTGGTTTTTACATGTTTTTTCAATGAAATTAAGCAGTTGTTAACTGTCTTGGACTAAAGGATGTATATTTTGATACATATCTAAATATACAAAGAATGTACTTCCTTTATTTTGTTAATTCTTTACTCTGTGTTAATTTAAAGTGAAATAAAATAGCACTGTTTGCTGTTTGGAATAAACATTAAACTGTCAATAAAACCCTCTTGCCCCCTTTTTTCAGTGGTAGAGCAAGAGAATATTCGTTTCTATGGATTACTAGATTTTAAGGGATATGTGCACGACTAATTAAAATTTGTTCCAAGCTCAGTCAGTCAAACTATCGTATGTCATCAGGTCATCGGCCACTGTGACCTTAACAGATATTATTCACCGGTGTTATTTGACAATCATTTTTAGCAATGGATTTCATTAAAAAAAACCTGTGTCGACAAGATTTTCTAGCATAATACATAGGGGAAATACATAATCTGGCCCGCAAATTAAGCAGGCAAAAAAAATCCCAGCCCCCCCCCCCCCCCNGAAAATCAAATGGTTCGTGCCTTAATTGTAAACAATAATAAAAACTTACACACATGTTGACGATACTGAGGAAGGGGTTTTTATGAATATTTTATAGAAATATTTATATCAAAACATGAACACACACAAATCATTATTAGCTAGGCTATGGAACTAGCTATATAGATAGTTCTTGGGGGGAAATGAGGAGTACGCTTGCGCAGTGGGGAGAACGCATGCGCAAAAGACTATTGACCAATAGGAATTTCAGATTCTCGAACATCAAAATGGCGTCCAGTTTCGTCCTGATAAAACGGGGCGGGGTTTAATTTTTCTGTTTCCTTGTGGAAGTTGAAAAGTATTATAAACATTTACTAAAGGTGGTACTGGGAGCAGGTTTGAAGAGGATGATGGGATTGGTATTGCAATACCGCTTAGCCAGATTTATAAATATAGATATGATAAAAAAAAAATAAGAACAGTAATGTATAAATTTAAAACCAGAAGTTAATAAATAAAGATGAGGTATTGCGCAATAATCAATAATATACGAATACTGTAAAAAGACTTTTCAGTTGTGTTTAACAAAGCATGATTGTAGTTTGTGGAGATGCTTAGGCCCGGGTACTCAGGCAATGGAGAACGAGAGGTGGAAAGAGATAGAATTGCGTTTTTTACGGAAGAATAAAGAGCTACCGTAGGAGAACGCAAAAACAAAAACAAAAGCACGAAACTACTTTGAGTTGCTGTTGGCAAAAAATTAGAGGTTTTATCGAATCGGTGACTGTTTTATCACATGTGCATTGATTTGAGTATACAAATACATCATGAGCAACCACACCCTTGTCAATCAAACACGCAATTTTCTATCCAAGGCTATTCCATAGCCTAGCGTATCGTTTTTATTTCATAAAAACCATTATCCGATTTATATCATCCACTTATGTTTATAAAGTCCCCTCGTGTTTTCTAGTTATTATTCATAGTAGACTGTTCATATTGCGTTCATTACGAGACCATGACCAGTGCGTAGTAATACCATTAGCTATCAAAACTTAAAACGTAAAACTGTATACTTTGATGTAAAATCTTTTACACAAAAGTTTAATAATACACGTTTCTTTCATTTGAACATCGCAATGAAAATAATCTCTCACGCATAATCATTATAATGAATGATATATCAAGAACTATATTAGGGAACGACCATTTGATTTTTATGGGGGGGCTATGGTCAAATTTAAAATAAAAAGGCAGGACGCCAAAAATCTAGAAAAAAATAACCAGGACAATACTTGTCCTGAAAAAAAATGCAGGATGGTAGATTTGGCTGTATAATTTTAAGGATGTTGAAAAGAAAAAGTTAGGCGCGCGTGAGCGCGCACAAAAAATGCGGGCTTTCAATTTTCCAAAAATAAAAAGGCAGGATGGAAAATTTGACCATAGCCCCCCATAAAAATCAAATAGTTGCTCCCTTATGTGGCTTTTTGATAAAAGCTCAGTTGTGATGAGTAGATGAAAATAATAATAAATCTATGGAAGATAAAATGGATGATCAGAATTAATGATAAATAGGTTATTTAAAGTTTACATAAGTACACGTGCCGAAAAGCGTAATGAATTAAGTATTGTATAGCACTTAGTTTACAACATTACGTTTATAAATTTACAAAGTCAGTAACGTATCATTTAGGTCAAACGTGTCCCCGTTCATAGTTACAAAAATCAATAACGAGTCTTTGTAGTGTGTATTCTTAAAAAAGTGTAGTAAATGTTTCGAAGCATTTGAAAAATACAAAGATCACCATTTTCTCGTTCGAAATTTCGCACAAATTAATTATCAAGCGCAATTTGGCCAGTTATAGCGATTTTAAAGGCTTAAAACTTCTTAAAAAGGCTCCCGCTCCGCGGTCGCCTTTTAAAAAAGTTTTTACGCCTTTAAAATCGCAATAACTGGCCAAATGTGCTTGATAGTATATACTATATACAAGTAGTTAGTAAAAAAAATATTGAATCAGAGTTCCCACCGAAACTTCGCATTTTTCCACAAGGGACTGATCCATCTGTTAACAAGAAATGATATGGCTATAAGGCCATATCAAGCTTTTGAATTTTTTAAAAATATAATTGATATACTCTTTATATCAATATGGTAGCAGTGAATTCTTTCCGCCCGTATATTCTTTCCGCTTCTTCGATAAAATCCACTGCGACGAAAACTCCAAGACATAAATATTTTTTAGAAAAAAATTCTGGTCTCGATTTTTGCCCCGAAAAATTCTCTGACCAGCAGCACCTGGTTAGATGAAAATAAAATCTGGCTCCGACTTTGTCCATAGAAAATTGCCTGGATCAACAAAGTTGCGTAGCATAGTGTATAAATCCGAAAAAATTTCCCCCGGCTCGAGTGAAAATCCAAGCCCCCCTCTGAAAATGAAATGGTCTGTGCCTTACAACATGCAAAAATATATATAGATAGGTTACAAAATTTCATCAAATATCCCTTTTATATGTCTAGTGCTGGTTAAATCCAAGAAAATCTATGTTAAGTGACCCCACCTCACCCGTGGGTCCATCCGTGTTTTAGTTGTAACTGTCCTCCTTTTTAGCAATTTGGACAGTGACATAGTTATTTTCATTTAAAAAAAATATACATTTCTGCACGGATTCAATGAAATTGTCCTTTTCAACCGGGCATCGGGAATCTTAAACAGATTTAACTCAAAAATCCCATTTTTAACAATAAACATTTCTTATCATGATTCTTTGTGTATCCTAATTACAATTTTATCAGAATAGCCCTTCAAAAGAATAAACACATATTAGAAGCGTCAACTAATGATCAATCTAAAAATACAGACCTTATTATGATCAGACAGTTATTACTTGTAAACAAAACAATCAATACACAATATTTACACACATGATGACCATACTGAGGAAGGCGTGGTGTATGAATATTTGTAGAAAAAAACTATCTAAACGAGAACAAATCGCTTCAGATCCTTATTAAATATACCCCCCTTAATTTATGAGCATTTAGATAATTGATCGAGAGTGCATAGCACTGATGAAAAGTCTCTATACACCAAACTATTTCTTACACCAGAGCCGTCATGGGGTCTTTTCGAATTGAATAGATAAGGGGCATTGATTTCAATAGTAAAAAGAAATTTTTATGATCGTATGAGACGGTTGTGCACATTTCAAACTTTCTTTTTTGTATCCTTGCCGTGGCAATATTCATGCCAAGTGTAATAAAATATGAACAATTATATATATATATATATGTCATAATTTAGGTTTCTTCTTCTCCCAAACGGTAACACATGTACCTCAAAATACAAATAAGAATTTAGAAAGGTAAATGTCTTCCAAATTGTTTGTATTTCATATCAATTCATAACATAATTGATTTTGATATTTTATCTCTGATAGTTAAGACTGTGCAACGTGTCCTTACTCAGAGTACATGATAAGTGTACATTTAGACGACATAATAAATTCACAACTGACTGAAGTTAGCAGAACATCTATGGAGGAAAATAAAACATGAATGTTGATAAGTAGGTAAGTAAAAGACTTTTGTTCAATTTGATTTCTGTACTTCTTTAGAATGGCACTCCTGTATTTTTTATTGCAACAAGGTTTAAATTTTGGCCTAACAGTTAATTTAAATATTGCTTACACTTTAAAATGAGAACTCTTTCTCTCCTCTCTACAACTGTAAAAACAGCATCCAAAATGTACCGATATTTTGTTTATATTATTTGTAGTTTAGACTCTGTACATATAGTTTTGTTATTTTTGCCTTTTTTTAAAAGCAATTATTAGGGTCAAAATATTTGATATTTATATTGGATTTATGTACATGAACACCCAATACTAATACGTGCAATTCTGAATTGTACATTTTGCGTACTTTTATAACCCTTACATGTACTGTACCTTATCAAATCTGAGTCCTAATTTCATAGAAGTTGAACCTGAGAAACTTAAAGATTTAAAGTAGTTCTAGCATTTAGTCATACTTGAAAAGGAGATTAAAACTTTGAACTGCTTACATTTTAGAGTATCAATAAACTACCAAATGTAATATTTAATTTGAAAAGCAAGTATTTTCCGACATATCCTGTCATTTGAAAAAACATATAACTATTAGCACGTTCATCGTGAATGAAAGCATATGGAGTAAATGTACATGAGACAAATTCTGTACAAATACATTGTAAAAAAAACAAAGGAACAACGCTTTTATTGTTGTTCTTCATCTTGAAATCACCATGAGGCCTTCAATAATGAGTGTACGGGGACAGTAAGAAACCAAGTGTTTTTACTGTACTGAGCCGGACTCAGCGAGCTTAACCTAGTTCGTTGGCCCAATTCAAAATAAAAACCCAGTGTGGATCAACTATTTTAATTAGCCGGTGAACAATTGGTAAAAACCTGAAAAATACAATAATTAACAATCATAAGTTATGTGTCCAAATTAATGAGAATTTATAGTCATCTTAGGTTACCGTAATTATGAGTAGAATATCAACATATTTAAATACACAATAATTTGCATAAATAAACACAAATATGACGTGTGTCTGTGTAATATCAAACATCGAGTTCCGGTATATTCACGGAAGAATACAGTTGAATTGCTGTAATACACGGAATATGTGTTCCATAATTATATCTGGATGTATTTAAATGTCACTAATTGCTTGCCGTACATGCTATATTTATACGAATTATGCAACTGAATAACGGTTGTTTATCTTCCTCTTGTAGACGGAAATAATACATAAAAACTTTAAATACTTTGTTGAAAGTTGTAAATATAATTATAATCAACAGTTGTACGTTTCTGTGTGAGATGAACATTCCGTAAAAATCGATATTTATAGCAAATTATGTAATTAACGTCTAGAGCTGATATTCACAATAAACTGTTGTGTAGTAACGTTAAACGGATTAGTCTTCATCCAAATAAAATAAAAATATAATATAACACTTACACTGTTGTTGAACTAGGGTCCAAATTCCAAACAATATCTGGACATTCATATACGTTCTAACTACGATTTATCTGAGTGAAAGGTTGAATAGGGAAACGAAAGCAATTATTTGAAACACACACGGTGCGTTCGGAATGTCTCCATGTTTGACATGACTATACACTAATTGTGACAATACACTCCCCGTCTGATATCTACTTGATATCACTTTTATTTAAATAAACAACAGAAATTTATCATACATTCATAATATTCACTGAATATAATTATTCACACTTTATATACAATCTTCCACCAGAAGAATTATCTCGGTGATCGTTAACTGATCTTGAATTCACAGATGAACGATGAATACGGTAAAACAGAATATAGCGATATCCAGGTTGAGATGAGCTGGAATCTTCCTCTTCCTACGAAGGAATTATTTGTAGTTATGCATATTCTTGTAACGTGAATATCCGGAGAAGTATCTGGAGGAGTTTCTCCTTTTCCATCCAAAGGCGGATTAAGATTGACAGTTGAACTTCTTTCGCCAATAGGTAATTTGTGACTTGTACAGTCTATATCTTCTTCATAAACTCCACGTTGTAGTGATGATTTATTGAAGTCTTCTGCTTCTTGAAGTGAAGTGTTGTCAGGTTTAAGCTTTGAACTCCCATTCAGATGTAGACGGGATGAACGTTTCAGGAATGTAATTCTATGTATAAAGGACACTCCAGTCAGAGAAGTGCTGGAATCTCTCAGTCCCTATGTTAGGATTATCTGGTGCTGCTTTTGTATTAGCAACAGAAATATCTGAAGAAACATGAGTACGAATGTGACCATCGTGTAATGTTTCTAGTTCTTGCAGTTCCCATTCTGGTGCAATGTCATCTGGGACTAGTTCGTCCGAATCAACTGTTGTCGAAGTCAGCTTTCGAAGAATCACCTTCCCTTGCATGATCACTGGGGCTAAGAATCCAAGTGGATCATAAATGCTGTTTATCGTAGATAATACACCTCGTATTGTTATAGGTTTTGTGTCCAGTGATAGCTGGAATAGGAACATGTCTGTATTGACATCCCATATTAGTCCAAGGCTACGCTGGAGTGGTTTGTTGTTGGCTTCAAGATCTAAATCTTTCAAGTTTGTAGCTAAATCACTTGTTGGAAATGCAGACATAACTTCCGTATTGTTGGATGCAAACTTGTGCAAACGGAGATTTCCGTACTTCTTCAATGCTGCCTGAGTGTCTTTGACGACTTTGATGGCTTCTTCCGCTGTTGGGTATGATGTTAATCCATCATCAACATAAAAGTCTTTAGTCACAAATTTCGTAACATCTTGGCCGTACTCTGGCTCTGCGGCCTGCACTGTCTTGCGTAGCCCCAACGTTGCCACTGCTGGGGATGGGCTGTTGCCGAAGACATGAACTCTCATACGGTACTCTATCAATCCCTTATCAATATCATTGTCTTTATACCACAGGAATCTTAGGTAGTTTCTGTGATCTTCTCTCACTACAAAGATGTGAAACATGTGCTGAACATCAGCAGTAACAGCAACCATCTCTCTCCTGAAACGTATCAGGACTCCCAGTAAGCTGTTTGATAAGTCTGGACCAGACATCAAAACACTGTTTAGGGATACTCCGTCGAACTTTGCGGAGGAATCGAACACACCCCTGATCTGCTGAGGTTTCTTGGGATGGTATACTCCAAACAACGGTAAATACCAACATTCTTCTTGTTCTTGCAATGGCGGAGCAACTTCCGCATGGTTGTTGTCTAATATCTTTGACATAAATTCTAAGAAATGTTCTCTTTTGAGAGCGTTCTTCCTCAGACTGTTTTCGAGGAATTCTGCTCTTTTAACAGCTTGTTGCCTGTTGTTTGGAAGTCGTTGTCTTGGTGTCCGAAATGGCAACGGAGATACCCAACTGCCTGTGGAGTCTCTTACAAACTGGTTGTCCATTTGTTTCATAAATGTTTTATCTTCATA
>MJUU01002842.1:80382-92288 GCA_002080025.1 Modiolus philippinarum | reverse complement strand
GCATCTAGCCCTGCACGATATAACACGGTCGCACAAGTCCTTTTACCATTGTGGTTGGTAAGAACTGGGGTGAGATTGCTGGGGTGAGCCGACCCGGATCACCCCTGCTAGAACAAAAGAACTGGAATGTAATAGTACATCTCCTTGAAATGAAACGTTTGCCACTCGCTTGACCGTTGCAATATTTTAGTTTTTTTCATTTTTTGATAACGAAAGAGTTTCATTTAAATCTTCCCGTGTGCATTAGAAATTTAAAGCGGCATCATGATCTGTTCATAACACTGTAAGGCAATAGTATCTCAGCGTAGGTAAGCATTAATTTGTGTAAAGTTTACACGAAGGTTCGGAAAAAAAAATCTTTTCAATCAATAAAATTTGATGATATTCCCGAAACAAACCAACAGACTACATTTAAATAAGAGGTGTAGAAATGGAAATTTAGTTAAGATAACAAAGAGTCGAAAGACTCAAAAATCCATACAAAAAGTTATATGCATGTGATTCTTATGTTGATATCATAAAGTAAGTTAGGACGAACCGCCAGTCTAAAACGACTAATTCAAGGACAATGACAACATTGGATAAAAAAAACAAAGACATGACACGAGTACAACGCAGAAAAGAAAATTGGCGACACTCACACACATACAAATATGAACAACACGGACCATAAATAAATTATATTATTTTTAAAATATCGGAAATTTACGTACCCGGTTATGCATTTGAGAGAAACGGAAAAGTTCCCGAATTTCCGGGATAAATCATTGATTTCCCGAATCTCGATGTAGATTATTCCCGCGATCCCGAGGTTAAATTGATAAAATCCCGATTCTCGATGCATTAATTTCCCGAAATCCCGGGCTTAAATTAAAGAAATCCCGGATTCCCGAGCTTAAAAACGTCCAATCCCGGCATCCCGAAAAAGGGCCGGCCCCCCCTCTCATATGATTAAACCATAAAATGGCGGGAAAAGATTAAAAATGTTCAGAAATGAATAAAATTTCCCAGAAAAGTAACTGAGCATGTGTAGAAACGAACTCTGGTTTTGAAAACATCAAAATGGCGACCGTTGCTATGGGAACAGAAGGTGTTGGGAAATTTTTAAATTGCTCCAAAATGACTGAAATTTGACAGGGAGGTTACTTAGCATGTGTAGATACGAGTTTTGGTCTTCAAAATATCNCTATAAGATTTTCGTTTTACTTATAAAATGCTTAAACCGCAAGCAACGTAAAAAATGTGAGTAAAACCTACTTTTTTACTTCTGGAGTGCTTAAAGCAGAGTTTCAACCGTTGTAGAAACAAAAATCGTAAACACGTTTTTTGTCACATGCTCCTGGATAGTAGTTAACAATGGCAAAAAGCCGTAGGTTTTCAAAAACGTTTTTGAAAACCTACGGCTTTTTGCCATATCAACTACTCATATACTGAGCCTGAATCGCTCACCTGACAAAATGCTTACAACAGGTGATGAAAGTGATGTTTATCTCATAGGATCCTATGTTAAATATGTTCTGTGCTGAAGGTCTTGTTTTTTTTATCAGATCAAAACTAAATACGCAATCTTAGTTTGACTGAATTTGCTTCAATAATATTAGCACATGTGATGAAAAAGATGTTTTCGTATTGGGGTACCATTTTAACCCAAGTTCCATGCCGGATCCCAACAAAATGAGCAGTCTTTGTAAAGGACCTTACATTCATCCTTTCTGTAAAGTTTGGTTTAATTTGCTTCAATAATTTCAAAGCAGATATTGAAAATGCAGTCATGTTTTTATCGGATCGGAATAAAATGAGCAATCTTTGTGAAGGACCTTCCAAACATCATTCCTGTAAAGTTTGGTTGAATTTGCTTCAGTGGTTTCAGAGGAGAAGATGAAAATGTGAATTTCCCATAGGGCCAATGTTAAACTATGTTCCGTGCTGGCAGTTATGTTTTTGTCGAATCGGAATAAAATGAGCATTCTTTGTAAAGGACCTTTAGTACATCATTCCTGTAAAGTTTAGTTGAATATGCTTCAGCAGTTTCAGAGGAGTTAATGCAAATGTGATTTTTCCGGTGTCATCCTGCTTTGCCAGCTTTTAATTACAGGTATAAATAAACATAGAGGGCTGTGTTGTTTTAACAATTAGTGTTTGTTTCTAATTTGTAGTAAATTATTTACCTGTATTTTACCTGTAAAATCTTGTAAAAATATGCTTTATTTTGATGAATTTTATGGAAACTTTATGTTTTTGTCTCGCCTGCGACGAAAGTCGCTGAAGGCGAGAAATAGGTATAGCAATCCGGCGACGGCGACGGCGACGGCGGCGGCGGCGGCGGCGTAAACATTTTTCTAAAACCTTCATAACTTTTCAAGGGTAATATATACAAACATAATCTTTGGTCCACAGCACCACCAAGTGATGACCTTTCCAGCAGCATATATTTTGGATGACCTTGACCTTGTTTTCATGGTTCAATAAGCACATAAACATTGCGACATAGTTTCACATTCAAGTCCTTTTCTCAGNGGGGGGGGACAATTTTAATAATAGATATTCTGGTCAAAACTTCCCCGGAAATAAAAAAATAAATATTCTGGTCTCCAGATCTATATTCCTCTTAACTTCAATAGCTACTGTGTGGCAAAAATCTTTAATTCTAACAATGGTTAATTTTCCTCGAACTGTCAAAGTCCTGAAAGTCTTAGAATACATTCTTCCACTCCAAGAGAACTTAAACAATCCTGAATTTTCTAAATTTATAGATGAAATTTATCCTGCAGAACTTACTTTAAATAAATTCAATAGCGGCAGTGATTATACTCATATATATCAATAAATCAAGGAAAGTTAAACACTAAGGTTTATAATAAAAGGAAGATTTCTCCTTCCCTATAGTCAATTTTCCCATCTCGACGGCGATGTTCCGATAGCCCCTTCTTACGGGGTCTACATTTCACAACTTGTTCGATATGCACGAGTATGTAGTGATGTTTCTGACTTCAACGAGCGAAATCTTTGTCTCACTGAAAAACTTCTGCATCAAGGGTTTAGATATCATAAATTGATAAAAACATTCTCTAAATTTTATTTTAGATACATTGACTTATTAAGAAAATTTGGTTCTACATGCAGGGCTCTTATACATCAGGGCATTTCACATCCAAACTTCTATGGCAATATCATTTACAAAGCGCATAAATTCAAAAATTATCCTTCAAACTTATTAATCCGTTGAACAAACTTATTCATAAATGATATAAATACAGCATTGTTGTTAAATCGTTACTTCTGGTTTTTGTTGGCAAAAATATTGATCATCTCCTAAATGCTTTATACCATAACTAAATTTAAACAATTTTTCATATTGGCAGTATTTGGCATTGCACAATATCATGTTCTTCTTTCATAATTGATGACGTTGTTATACCAAATCTATTTAGAAATAACTTAAGAAGTATTTCAATTGAAGTTTCATATGTAAGAAGGCTTGATATCATAGTCAACGGAAATTATGTCCTTAGCTAGCTGTCAGTAACTGCGAGCATTTGTCCGGACAGTACCTGTGTGTACGGGTACTCGTCTTGATAAGTTGGACTTTTTTCTAGTTTGATTTACTGTGAGTTTTTTTGTGTATTTATTTTTTAGCCATTCACCACACATAGGGTGAGGGTTTGGATCCAAGAAAACGAGTATAACCCCACCGCAATTTTTGCGCCTGTCCCAAGTCAGGA
Organism: Modiolus philippinarum; assembly: GCA_002080025.1. Taxonomy (NCBI): domain Eukaryota; kingdom Metazoa; phylum Mollusca; class Bivalvia; order Mytilida; family Modiolidae; genus Modiolus; species Modiolus philippinarum. The sequence continues at coordinate 88,566 of MJUU01002842.1, read as the reverse complement.
ATATGTTGGTGATTGGCTTGTCCGTGTCTTCTTATTTTTTCTTGATATTTGGGTTATTGGATGTGGTTTGTTTCCATTGATTTATCCACTTTTTTACCCTTTTGGGGTCATTTAGGTCTTGCTATATGGTGTGAGGTTCCTCACTGTGTTGAAGACCGTACGGTGACCCCTAGATGCTTTGTTTTGGGTCGTTTTAACCTGATTATGGGAAGTTGTCTCCCTGACATTTACCCCATTTCCTTTCTTTTTCATATTAAATCCTGTTTTAGGTAAAATTCATTGATCTTATAGATTTATATATTTTATGAATTCAAATGATATGGAGTAAATGAACATGAGACCATAAAATACAAATGTATATGTTGACTCCAACTGCAATAAATTTTAATGAGCTGTTTTGCAATTTCGGAAATTAATTGTTCATCAGCAGCACTAGAACTCAAATATAGGAAATCAACAATTTCCATGTACAAATACACTACATCTAAGAGAAATAAAGAGCATACATCCCAACACGGGGAATTGTTTTACCAACTCCACACTGCATTAAAGGACAGATTCCTGTATTAGATATTTACTTTTTTCTCTCAAATTGATTCTAACACGTATACTCTTTAAATATGCTAAATCAAAACGAAAAAAAAAGGTCCAAAAATAAAATAAAAGAAGTACGAGAACAACAGAAAGAACAAGATTGCCAATGGAAAAGGGAAGTATTGAGTATGAGCAGGAAATTGGTCCATCTTTGTAGCCCAAGTGGATTTTTTTTAATATATAGAAGACATCTATTTTCTGCATGGAGCCTTCTATTTGTCCCCCACGTAGGAGTAGGATGAGTAATACCTATATTTTTCGGTTACTTTTATTTACACATTTGCATCCCTCCCTCGTAGGATGAGCAATACATATATTTTTGGTTACTTTTATTACACATCTCCGAATTTACAAAATTTCTTAATATATTATTTACATATATCCCTAAAATTCGAAAGGACTGCTATATCATAAAGCTTTCAAATTTAATTCTTGTTTTTTTATTGGTTAAAATACCAAAACTATTGAAATTGACCTAAAAAAATATCTTCAAAATGTATTCCCACCCCCTGTCACTTTCAAAAAAAAAATATTTTCATATAAATTATACAATGTAACATAAGTTTTATGTCTTATGTTATCCATTTCGCTTACTTCTGCAGATAAAAAATTACTTAATAATATATAAGTAAAAATGAACGCAGAAAAGTATACATATTTGAGACAGAGACGCCAAGTGATGGCAATAGCTCAAACTGACCCTTTGGGTCAGGTGAGCTAAAAAACAATTCATGAAAATGAAGCTTTCGTAATTCAAGAAAGATAATCTAAGGATAATGTAATATATATATATATATATATATATATATATACTCTTACAAGGTGACCAAATTGAAACAAAAAAAAAAAAAACAATTACTTTTTTTATTCCTTTAAAGAATATAACAAAAAGTTTTTTTCAGAGATATATCTGCATGACAATAAGAAGCTCCCAGGAGCCTGTATCGCTCACCTGGCTTTCAGTTGCCACAATCGTGGTAACCGATTTGTAAGTTACACAGTTGATCATCAGTCTCTCAAACTTTAGTACCTCGAACACCACCTGAGTATCTTGAACAGTATGTAAAGTCTGATCATGTTTTACTATATTTCTTTGTTGGGCTTTTTTGACAAAAAACGTTCTTGCTAAGGACCACTTTCGACACCAGTTTTGAAATCGAGACGTCATTTTGTAAATGGCGGTCAACGAACAATTTTCAACATCGGTTTTAAAGTCGCAACATCAATATCTATTTGGAAACCAAATTTCATTGAAATCGGACAATGTTGAATTTTCCCGCCATTTTTGGTGGACATTTTGAAAATGGCGGCCAATGAACAATTTTTAACATCGGTTTTGAAGTTGCAACATCAATACTTTTTTGGGAAACCAAATTTCATTGAAATCGGACAATGTTGAATTTTCCCGCCTTTTGTAACGGCCATTTTAAAAATGGCGGTCAACGAACAATTTTCAATACGGGTTTTGAAGTCGCAACATCAATATCTATTTGGAAACCAAATTTCATCGGACAATATTTTACGGAAGGATATGGAGTAAATGAATGTTCAATTTTCCCGCCTTTTTGGTGGCCATTTTGCAAATGGCTGTCAACAAAAGTTTTGAAGTCGCCACAGCATGGCAAACATTTCATCATTTTACACTTAATCTTCATCTTCTGTAGTTTTGGAAATAAAAGACAAAAAATACGAAAATTTTAAAGATTCGGTGAAAAAAGGGCAATAACTCCTACAAGGGTTTATGGATTTTCTTCAAAATTTCAGGGTGGGTAGATCTTTATATGCTGAACATTTTTGCAATTTACACTTGACCTCTATCTGTTACACGTTTTGAAATAAAAAATAAAAAATGCAAAAAATTTTGAAAATTTTACGGAAGAAGGGCTATAACTCCGGAATGGGGTTTCAGATTTTCTTCAAAATTGCATAGTGGGTAGATCTCTTCATGCTGATCATTTTTTACCACATGTCAGATTTTTGATATCTGTAATGGTTTTTGAGTTATATGCAAAAAAAAAAAAAAAAAAAAAAAAACACACAAAAAAACAGCAATTTAGCCCTATGTTCTGTTTTTAGTAACAGTGGCCATGTTGTTTTGTCTACGGACATAAAAATCATAAACTTGAAAGCACATACCCTGGTGATGATTCATGTAAAGTTTGGTAAGCATTGGCCTAGTAGTTTCAGAGAAACACATTTTTGAAAAAAGTGAGTAACGGACGGACGGACGGACGGACGACAGACGCCGAGTGATGGCAAAAGCTCACATGGCCATTGGCCAGGGGAGCTAATAATGTACACAATGGGATAAGAAAGGGGGAAATAACGATATAATAAAACTTGAAAATTATGGGAAGAGAGAATTTGCCCTAGAACAACAATAGCAGTCTTCCCCTTCTAAACAAGCAGACGTGATAGAAATACTGCCAGAACAAACCACTGCTAATTTCCGTTTTATTAAGATCACTCCCGAGAAGTTTTGAACAAGAAAATATGAGAAATATCAACTCATTCATTTAATCAACGCTATCCAAAATATATCTTTAAAGAGCATAATAGGTCATTCCGGTCAAAACGGTTGCCAGTTGGAAATACAAACTACTACCGGTCCCGCATGCGCGCTCCTTTATCTCTCTATAGGCCTGCGGGGTCACGTGTCGGACTATCATACAATATATCACAAAATTTGAATTTGTATATGAAATTTTTGTATTTATGATTAACAGTAGGCAAGAAAGTATCCACTTCCGGTTTGACATGTGTAACCTACACCTTCCTTTTCTAGTCAAGTGAAGACCGTATACTGTCACATGACTATTTAAGTTTGGTATTTTTGCCAAAAGCACATCCTGTGACATCACTTTCGGTTTCTGTTCTAGTGACGGCAAAATTTTTTGAGGGGAAGAGGGCAATGTTGTCAACTTTGAATGCTTGTAAGTCTCTTAAAAGCCTGGTTTGCTTTACTGATTTTTAAAAAAAGATATTTTGAAGATATCGTATAAAGGTACACATGTATATATTTAAGTAAAAAAATTTAATTTCAAATTCCGAAGGTTTTCTGAATTTCACTCTTTATGTCCCTTTTTAGAAATACCTGAAAAACAACAAACACTTATAATCCAAACACTCTTTTTACAAAAACAATGAACAATTTGTTTTTATATGGTCAAAGAAGGGGGGGTGGGTGGCCGAATGGTTAAGGTAGTTCTACTACCTATACAACCACTGTAGTCTATCACCACTGCGTTGTGAGTTTGCGCCCCACTTTGTACATTACAAAAGAGGGTGCACTCGAGTTACAATCGTTAATGATAAGGTATGTCAGTTACCTGTCCAAATTTCGGTGGTTCTCTCCGGCTTCCTCCACCACTAAAACTAACCGTCATGAAATAGCTGAAATACTGCTTAAAGTGACGTTTAACCCCATATCAATCAATCAATAGGGGTAAATGGAAATTCGGACCATAATTCAGGGGGGGGTAACTTTGACCCCATTTATCTCAGAAAAACGCCTTGAAAGGTGGTCCACTATTTATACCAAAGAAAGGGTATATATTCAACAGTAATATATTAAAAAAAATAGCCATTTTGAATTCGGAATTATTTTTGGGGTCGGTGTCCTCACTAACCTTAACAGCTTAAGCATGGAATATAACAGTTTTACAAAGATGGTTCCGATCAGTACAATACTGAAATCCAATGTTCTCAAAATGCAATATAGTAATAGGTACTCCAACGAAAAAAATTGAATAGAAAGGTGCAAAAAGATAGCTATCTGCTACAATAATAAGAAATTGAGCTTTTAACCCCCAAATAATTTAGATTAAGGATAAATTAGCATCATTAAAAAAAATTACCATTTTTTCATTTTTTCACTTCCGTTTTTATTTTCTTCGCATTTACCAGTGCTATTGAGAGCTAAGGAAAAACCGGTTCAAAATTATTTGGAGTTGCGGCGCTTTGGCCACTACATGTAATTAAGATATTCAAGAAAACTGCAAAAACAAGTAAAACTTAAAATTGCCGTGCACTTACATGCATTCATGAATCTTTTTGAAACTTTGCAGTTGAAAAGAACGAGTTGTAATTTAAATACAACACTTAACGTGCGTCTTCATGCACCATGTCATCATTGTGTATTTGTACAATCAAAATTGATAAATCATAAAACTTTGCCTTACAAAATTCTTCGTCGGAGTACCTAAATTACATGTAAGAACTTGACATCTGTCATCACAATTTGAGTGACAAATTCCATGTTGGATTAAAACCACTGAGCACAAATATAACAATTAACGCAATTATAATAGAAATAATAATATTTAAAACCGGTGAGAAAAGGTATGTAAATGTCTCTAAAATTGCAAACCTTTAAGAGGATTTAAAAAAGGCGACAAACTTTATAGCTAAATAGTAATTTTAAGTCTTAAAATGATCAAATAAATTTTTAAAACATAATTTCCGATAATAAAAAAGTAAAAAATTCTAGTAAGATTTTTGACGTATTTTACACCACGACATTCATACGTTTTGCAAATGTTTACAAATAAAATATCTAATCATTTTCATTCTCTCATAAAAATTCCATGAACTGATTTAAACCTGTTGTTGATGATGCTGATCAATTTTATCAGTATATTAGATGACTAAAGATAACCCGTCCAATATTTAGTACATCAGTTTAACTTTCCAGTATCACATTATCATACTAATCTAAAATTTAATAGTAAAATGAGAAACGGTCAGAAACATAAAGTCTTTGTGAGCCAAGGAATACGAAAAATCTGATTTTTATACGACAGAAATTTTCTATGTCGAGTCATTAGAATGCCCTTTTTCTAAATTACTTTAACCTTCGCAGCCACCCCTTTTTAGTCAACTATTAGAATTGTGTCGCAGTAGCAATTTGAATCAAATGGTCAAAATCATATCTCCAATATTGTTTGAACACTGTTATCACACTAACACAAAAATACAAAAAATGTATTATAAAAAAACTCTCGTTCATCAAATTATTAGTTCCACTTTTGTCAAGCAGTTATTTGTCAAAAATACAATGTCTTGCTTTTTTGTTTAAAAACATCAAAAACATTTGAAAATTTGAAGAAATGTACCTGATACATTCAAAAAAGAAGTTGACGTAATGCAAGTTCAAACCGACTCAATGTTGTTAAGAGCAGAACAAACTGAAAGTGTTGTTTGTTAATTGAAACAAGATTGCTTCGCGAAGCCATATGTCCCCCGCCGCACAAGAAACTTAAAACCCATATCGGACTACCATTGAAAAAATGGGCAGGGGTTCCCCTTGTAGTTAATACATACTACCCTCAGTAAATATTCTTCCAACCTCATTTTTGGGACAGTTTTCAATCCCCTTGGATGCTTCGTCCGTCCGTGGACTTTTTGTTTTCGGAAAGAGACTCTTGCTTGTGCAAACAATGCTTTCTTGTTGGAGGAGCATGCTTGTTTTTCTCTCTTTGTTGTAACATTTACCCCCATTTCTCTTTCCATTTTTGTCTCTGAATTTTATAAGAATTATATTGCATTACTTCCAATACTGAAGCAATTCATTCATTCATTCAAATCTTTATTTCCTCTAATAATAAGAGATTAATGAACAATTACAAAATTATATATAAGTTACATACAACAAAAATAAATTAATTAATAATATTGTCAGAGATACAACACATCTATATATAATTAGTACAAAATAAGATGATGGGATCGTCCCTACCGATGAAAACCTCATGCATATACTCTAAGTCTGTTATAACGGGCAATACACTGTATAATATGCGAATGACAAAGATATCGGAAACTTGAAATATCAATTAAGTCGTCCATACCAGAAGTTCTACCTAGTAGAACTTGAAAAAACTCCTCCTCATCTTTGGAGTATAGTTCTGAAAATAGTTGCAAGGGGAAGTTTTCGGTTATAACATCCCACCAAGAGTTCTGAAGATGAAATGTCCCTGAACAGCTGCAGCACGCATGAACATACACGGTTACAAATTAAGCACATGCCTCCTGTACTATTAGGAATTACTGTTAAAAATTTTGTGATTAAATATGAATTCCTAATTTCACAACTTGTAATGGAAGACCTCCAAAAATTGGCAAACATCACTTCTTTGTGAATTTCTCGGAACCGTTGAAAGTCATTGTCCGACATTATTCTTAATTTCCAGTCATTTGATTGAACATTAGCGACCGAGAAAGTCACGATACGTTTCCATTTATCCTTAGATGGGAATTCATTTTCAAGAATAAAATTTAACGGATATTGATGAAGCTCGTATTTATACAAACGATTTATTACATCTGGAATGAATCCGAGATGTTTGTTCGTTGTATCATAAAGGAATGAAAAAAGTCGAGCTAGAAAAATACGCTTAGTTAGGAAATTATCGTCCAAGTTGCAGAGTTTTTGCAAAAAGTAAAGTTTTCTTTTGTCGACATATGTTATGAATGGATGTAGACCCAAAAGACTCTCGCACATATCGGATCTGGTTGTAATTTTCAGATCTAAAATTCGTTTGACAACAAAATGTTGGAATTGATTCAGAGTTCTGGTATCCTTTAATTTCATATGGCACCAAAGTTCAGACCCGTAAAGTACGGAAGGTAACACAACAGATTTATACAACTTTAAAAGAACTCCTGGATGAGTCGATTTAGAGTCAATGACATTTATTGCGAAGAAAGAGTTTTGACCCTTCCTATATGCACGTACGATGCGATCGGTTTGGTTGAATTTTGAATCCAAAACAATACCAAGATGAATGGTACTATCCCACAGTGGCATTAGTTCGTTTTCGATGAACCATGCGTATTCTAAGCGTGAACTACGAGTTGTCGGGGCAAATTGAACCACTCCAGATTTTTGGACATTGAAGCAAAAGCGCCATTTATAAGAAGAATCGGAACAAATATCTAGCATACGCTGTAATCCGGTAGGGCTTGTACTAATGCATGAGATGTCATCGGCAAGTGTTGGAGAGCAGCTAGTTAGATGTAAAATACCAGTGTTAAAATTAGGAATTTCTATATCTAACAGTAGGTCATTTATAAATATCGAGTATAAAAGACCAGATAAAACGCCTCCTTGGCGAACACCCTGTTCAGCACTAAATAAAACAGATTTTTGCTGATTAACGATGACTGAGCTTTTTGTATCAACATGACAATCATTAATAATTGACCAAATTTTACCTCTTATACCTAGTTTGAAAAGTTTACACATTTAGGCTGCTCTCCACACCGTGTCGAAAGCCTTTTTTACTGTCTTAAAAATGCAACATAAACTCTGCTAGACATTTCTAAATTATGAAAAATCGTTTCTTGCAAGTTAAAGGATATGGTTATGCAACCGATATTCTTTTGAAAACCTTGCTGTTGGGGACACGGAAATTTTTTATCGGGTAATACGTATTCCATTAAACGAGATTGAATGACAAATTCGAATATCTTATATACGCATGACAAAATTAAGACTAACTAGCCTATAACTGTCCGGTGATGATTTACGTTTGTCACCGCCTTTGTAGATTGGAACGATAAGACCTAGCTTCCACATACTAGGAATAC
>MJUU01002842.1:49628-67930 GCA_002080025.1 Modiolus philippinarum | reverse complement strand
TTGTCAAGCAAAAGATTAAGTGCTTTAATCGTATCATCACACGTCCAGGAGGAATGATTGTTGTAAGTGATATTAGAAAAGAATCCTTGCGTTTTGTTACAACAAATAAACTGCAGTCCAGAAAATTTAAAAGACCATTTAATCAATTGTCCCAATTTAGATTTTATCAGATTATGCGGAAGTGTTGTATAAAGTGTAGAAAAATCATAACTGTCGATAGATGAAACTGGTTTTTGTATTGATTGCAATTTATCTAAAACTTCAATAGAGTTTTTTACACTCCAAAAGTAATTGACACCAGAGTTTTGATAAGTTTTTTCACAATATTTTATAATTAAGTCCTTTATACAAGAAAGTGCACTGGTTAAATGGATGGACAAGTTAGTAGTAGAACAATTACTCGATGCCGAAATAAAACGATGCTTGTACGGGTTTTTGTGAAGCTTAGGAATCCAGTACATAGTAGGCAAGGTGTTATCTTTAGGTGGAACTTTGAGCATTTCTGTGTCCTTGTAATGTTGTTTGGTGAGAGTTTGTTCATCACAATTGGTGCGTTTGAAAGTATTAGACTTGTCCAATTCATTTTGTTGGACATCGATGTAGTATTTCTTTCAAATGATTGAAACGTTGTTAGAAGCTTTGTCAACTGGTACAAACACATATTTTTTGCCAAGATCTCTCAATTTAGACTTTATTCTATTAACAGACAGCTTAGGATGTGGCTCAACATAATTATCTTTATAAAGTCTGTTTCACTTCCTTTAGATAATGGAAATTCTCTTCTGCTGACTTTAGTATTGCATATTTCGGCACCGTATTTTGCATGGTTGTGTAGAAATATTATACACTTCTGGAACCACTTTTAATTTGATGATTTCCAATATATGTTGAAAGAAAAAACACTTTTTAAAAATGTTCCTTGCTTTTAAATGGATGATATTTTCCGCGCACAATTATCGACTAGACTGGACCATTCTGAATTAGGTATAGGCAGGTAATATATTTAAGTCAGATGATAAACAAGTCTCACTTGTGCTTGGATCCCCTTTTGAGTTAAGAAAAAACATACCCGTAATTGATATAATTCAACAAAATACTAAATCAAGCAATTAAAGTATGCATGCATTTAACCCAAAAGAAATATTTGAAATAAATTTTTAATGTACTGCTAATTTCTATTCGTTGTTTACAAACAAAAAGTCCGTGGATAACAATTGTTAACCCCGAACGAGTTCACCTTGCTGTTATTAGGTAGGTCAACTCGGGTCATCTAATTCATCAAGTTACTTGGTCTCCCTTAAAATAGAACAATCCAACACTTAGAATTTTCACCTGTTAGAAAAAAATTGTGAAAATGCACATGACTGCAGACTTTTGTGCATATCGTAAACGGCGAATTCAACATTTTTCAAATATGTATGATCATTCTTGATATACATACCAAATATGATAAAGATTAGTGTAAAAATAAAGCTGAAATCATGAGATTTCCATTATCTAAAGGAAGTGAAACCGACTTTTTTTTAATGAATACCACCTATCACCTCTACACCAATCGGGGAAGATAATTTAAATCTGATATAAAATAAAGGTAAATATTGCAGTGTAGACAACAGATAAAGCTTGCTTATTTACTTATATCCAAAAATACACACGAACTAAAACTATAACGAGAAACTCGGTTGCCGTAGGTGCAGTTTGCTCATAAACAGGTAAATCTTGCTGATAAAATCAATGGAACAAAGTACTAGTATTTATTTTTTTGTTGATCCTGCCTTTAATGTTATTAATCCTGTTTATTTTGGAATTACGCTAGACTGTCGTACGACAGCTTATTCGTGCCAAATAGAAAAAAAATAAAAAAATAAAAATCCGTTTGTACGATTTAAAAAACCGTTTGAACGATTTAAAACCGTTTGTACGATTTAATAAATCGTTTGTACAATTTAAAAATCCGTTTGTACGATTTAAAAACCGTTTGAACGATTTAAAAATCCGTTTGTACGATTTAATAAATCGTTTGTACAATTTAAAAATCCGTTTGTACGATTTGAAAAACCGTTTGAACGATTTAAAAATCCGTTTGAACGATTTAAAAACCGTTTAAACGATTTAAAAATCCGTTTGTACGATTTAATAAATCGTTTGTACAATTTAAAAAACCGTTTGTACGATTTGAAAAACCGTTTGTACAATTTAAAAATCCGTTTGTACGATTTAAAAATCCGTTTGTATGATTTAAAAAAACCGTTTGTACGATTTAATAAATCGTTTGTACAATTTAAAAATCCGTTTGTACGATTTAAAAAACCGTTGGAACGATTTAAAAATCCATTTGTACAATTTAAAAAACCGTTTGAACGATTTAAAAATCCGTTTGTACAATTTAATAAATCGTTTGTACAATTTAAAGATTTAAATTGTACAAACGGATTTTTAAATCGTACAAACGATTTATTAAATCGTACAACGGGTTTTTTAAATCGTACAAACGGATTTTTAAATCGTACAAACGGATCTTTAAATCGTACAAACGGATTTTTAAATCGTACAAATGGATTTTTAAATTGTACAAACGGATTTTTAAATCGTACAAACGGATTTTTAAATTGTACAAACGGTTTTTCAAATCGTACAAACGGTTTTTTAAATTGTACAAACGATTTATTAAATCGTACAAACGGATTTTTAAATCGTTTAAAAGGTTTTTAAATCGTACAAACGGATTTTTAAATCGTTCAAACGGTTTTTAAATCGTACAAACGGATTTTTAAATTGTACAAACGCTTTATTAAATCGTGCAAACGGATTTTTAAATCGTTCAAACGGTTTTTAAATCGTACGGATTTTTATTTTTTTATTTTTTTTTCTATTTGGCACGAATAAGCTGTCGTACTGTCGATATTGACGTGAAAAAAGTTGACGTTAACAAGTCGAGTTTCGACCGTCATATAGGATTTAATATTTTTTTCTTCATTTCTTGGAACCAACCCTGTCTAATTTCAATGTGAGACATGTGCAAATTGTAATGCTTCTAACTGAAGATAAAGAGCACCTTGCAAAAATGGACTGAGAATTAGAAGCTTCCATCAAACTCTCTCGCCGGCCGTCGGGAAGTTTGAAGCGAGTTGGATGGAAAAAAAAAACTAATCGTGTAAACGCACCTTTAAGAGTCAGTATCTATACCAAAATCACCAATATTTCTTTTATCAGTAATCCATAAAATGCTAAAAAGAGCTCAATAATTAATTGAAATAAGCTGCAGTTCTGTTAAATTGAAATAAGCTGCAGTTCTGTTTAGCATGTTAAATTCATCTTTATTGCATTCTTCATCAGTATAACATATGACGCGTCTGGACACGACGCATAACAATGCGCACGTGATGTCTTGACAGTGAACCGTTTGTCCGTAACAAAAAACTTTTTTTTTCTTTTATCGGTTATTCACAAAATATTAAAAAGAACTCTTTAATAAATTGAAATAAGTTGAAATTTCTGTTTTAGCATGTTTAATACATTTTTATTGCATTCCTTCACCGGTTCATCTTACGACGCATATGGACACGACGCATAGCAACGTGCACGTGTTGTCTTAACTTTCTATATCACGGCTTGTTCAGTGAAACTGACATTTTCAAAAAATGCAGATCAAAGGAAATGTTTAACAACTTACCGATAAAATGGTTTTAAGGCAATGTAGATCAAAGGAAAGTCATACAAATTACCGATAATGATAACTGATCTTTCTTTTTATGGCTAAAATTTGCTTTTATTCTCTCTGGGATTTGGCCTTACTGCCGAAATTGACATGTTCAATTCATTACCCGTTATAGGAACCGGCAGTGCTTACTCTAACGATGCACCCGAGGTCGCCTATGGTTTCTGTCCTGTATACTGATGTGGTGTCCTTGTTTATTGGTGTTTCTTATGTTGCTATTGTCCTTGGATTGTTCGTTCTTAGACTGGTGGTTTTGTTCTCGCATACTTTTATATAAACAGGATACGGCCAATAAATCGCTCTTAATACAATATTTACACTGTAGCCATTCTAATATAAATAATGCTAATTACACATGTACGAAAATTGTTACAAATAAAACAACATTAAAAGACAAAAGGACCATACCTTAGGTAGATCTTTCTCTTCAACAGCTTATAAGTGGGCAACAGATGACAGTGATTGTAAGTTTAATTTATAATTGTTGACAGTCCCGCATCCATGAGTACAAACCAACATTGACATCTAGCAATGAATTCCGCCCAAACCGGTGCAAATGCTGTCTTGAACTACGTATGGGTACCAACTGTGCACCTCTCATAGCAGATTTATTTCTTTATTGCTACGAGTCACAATTCATGGCAAAAATTCAAAAAGACCCTTCTAAACAGTATTTAGTGGATAAATTTAACAATACATATAGATATTTGGACGATATTTTGGCTTTAAATAATCCTTAAATTTCTAACTTTACAGATGAAATTTTCCCTGCAGAACTTACTTTAAATAAATCCAATAGCAGCAGTGATGATACTCCTTTTCTTGATCTTGATATATCAATAAATCAAGGAAAGTTAAACAATAAGGTTTAGGATAAAAGGGATGATTTCTCCTTCCCTATAGTTAATTTTCCCCATCTCGACGGCGATGTTCCGTAAGGCCCTTATTACGGGGTCTACATTTCACAACTTGTTCGATACGCACGAGTATGTAGTGATGTTTCTGATTTCAACGAGCGAAATCTTTGTCTCACTGAAAAACTTCTGCATCAAGGGTTTAGATATCATAAATTGATAAAANTATATGAAGCTTGAGACTAAATATTAAATCATTTCCACTTATAGAAGAAGAGAAAACTTTGACGAAAAATTTTCATTAGTAGTGGTATATGAAACTAAGTATTAATGTATCGGCAAACAGGAAGTAGTAGCGCCACAAACATGAAAATATCTGACAATGTACAACTCATATACGGGGGTATAATAATGCTAATTACACATGTACGAAAATTGTTACAAATTAAACAACATTAAAAGACAAAAGGACCATACCTTAGGTAGATCTTTCTCTTCAACAGCTTATAAGTGGACAACAGATGACAGTGATTGTAAGTTTAATTTATAATTGTTGACAGTCCCGCATCCATGAGTACAAACCAACATTGACATCTAGCAATGAATTCCGCCCAAACCGATGCAAATGCTGTCTTGAACTACGTATGGGTACCAACTGTGCACCTCTCATAGCAGATTTATTTCTTTATTGCTACGAGTCACAATTCATGGCAAAAATTCAAAAAGACCCTTCTAAACAGCATTTAGTGGATAAATTTAACAATACATATAGATATTTGAACGATATTTTGGCTTTAAATAATCCTTAAATTTCTAACTTTACAGATGAAATTTTCCCTGCAGAACTTACTTTAAATAAATCCAATAGCAGCAGTGATGATACTCCTTTTCTTGATCTTGATATATCAATAAATCAAGGAAAGTTCAACACCAAGGTTTAGGATAAAGGGATGATTTCTCCTTCCCTATAGTTAATTTTCCCCATCTCGACGTCGATGTTCCGTAAGGCCCTTATTACGGGGTCTACATTTCACAACTTGTTCGATACGCACGAGTATGTAGTGATGTTTCTGATTTCAACGAGCGAAATCTTTGTCTCACTGAAAAACTTCTGCATCAAGGGTTTAGATATCATAAATTGATAAAAGCATTCCATTCTCTAAATTTTATTATAGATACATTGACTAATTCAGAAAATTTGGTTCTACATGCAGGGTTCTTATACATCAGGGCATTTCTCATCCAAAATTCTACGGCAATATCATTTACAAAGCGCATAAATTCAAAAATTGACCTTCCAAACTTATTAATCCGTTGATATAAATGCAGCATTGTTGTTAAATCTTTACTTCTGGTTTTTATTGGCAAAAATATTGATCATCTTCTAAATGCTTTACACCATAACTATATTTAAACAATTTTTCATATTGGCAGTATTTGGCATTGCACAATATCATGTTCTTTCATAATTGATGATGTTGTTATTCCAAATCTGTTTAGAAATATTTCAATTGAAGTTTCATATGTAAGAAGGCTTGATATCATAGTCAACGGAAATTATGTCCTTAGCTAGCTGTCAGTAACTGCGAGCATTTGTACCTGTGTGTATTGATTCATGTTTTATGTACTTCATTGTAAGGGTACCCGTCTTGATAAGTTGGACTTTTTTCTAGTTTGATTTTTACTGGGAGTCTTTTTGTGTATTTATTTTTTAGCCATTCACCATACATAGGGGGAGGGTTTGCATACAAGAAAACGAGTTTAACCCCACCGCAATTTTTGCGCCTGTCCAAAGTCAGGAATATGTTGGTCATTGGCTTGTCCTTGTCTTCTTATAAAATGTTAGTTTCTTGATATTTAGGTTATTGGATGTGGTTTGTTTCCATTGATTTATTCACTTTTTTACCTTTTTGGGGCCATTTAGGGCTTGCTATAAGGTGTGAGGTTCCTCACTGTGTTGAAGACCGTGCGGTGACCCCTAGATGCTTTGTTTTTGGTCGTTTTAAACCTGGATATGGGATGTTGTCTCCTTGGCAGTTACCCAATTTTCTTTCTTTTTCATATGCAACTATGAGGTATGAGCAAAACTCATTGTTGAATGTGTCATGATAACGCCAAGATAAAGATAAAAAATAATGGAATTTTTAATTGCTTGGTTATACCATGTATTTGTAAAGACTTTTACTTCATATTGGTACCAAAACTTCATAAGAATCCATACAAACAGAGATTAATTGCGGGTCCTCCAGATGCACCACTGAACCTCTTTCACAGCTCCTCACTACTTTGTTGACCGCAGTTAGAGATGGCCTGAGAAATTACTGTGATAAAGCTTACTCCTCGAGCGGCGTGAATCAAATGTGGATTCTAAAAAATTCCAAAGATCTCCTTGAACAGCTATCCTCAGCTAGCTATATAGTCTTACCCATAGCCATAGCACTAAAACTTTTGACTTTTATACTCTTATACAACCCTGCCACATAATAAACTGAAATTAAATAAGAAGTACACTGAGACTGACGTAATCAAAATGTTAGAATTTTTCACCGACAATATTTTTGTCGAATTCGACTGTCGTGTTTTCAAACAGACAATAGGGATTCCTATGGGGACTATGCGCCACTTTTAGCTGACTCTTTTCTTGACTCGTACGAGGCCAAGTTTTTACAAGGGCTTACACAAAGAAAACAAAAAAATTAGCCCAGTCCTTTAATTTCTGCTTCCGCTACATAGACGATGTACTTTCTCCTAATAATCCTAAATTTAAGGAATATTTACATCAGATCTATCCCAATGAGCTTGAAATTAAAGAAACAACTGATACACCTAGTTCAGCTTCGTACCTGGATCTTTTGTTGTATATTGTCGAAGATGGACGTTTGAAATCCAAGCGTTATGATTTTAATTACCCAATTGTGAACTTTCCCTTTCTTAGCAGCAATATTCCTACCTCTCCTGCCTATGGAGTGTACATTTCAAAGTTGATTCGTTACTGTCGAGTGTGAAGTTTGTACAGTGATTTTTTGAACATAGCAAAAACAATGTCCCAAAAGCTGCTTAGTCAGGGATTTGTTCAACCTATGTTAATTTCATCCCTCTATTAAGAAATTCTATAGCCGTCACCATAACATCATTGATAGATATGACATGTCAGTATCCCAAATGAAAGTGGACATTTTCAGCTAGATTCGTGCACGTCTTCCCGGATTTAACTACCGATTTTGACATTTTCCTAGATTGACTCACTTACGGGTGCTGCAAACTAAGCACTTACCCTTCTGGAGCACCTGATGTCACTCTCAGTTTCACCGGAGTTCACACTGTGAGTGCCTTGGTTTTGTGTGATGTGATTTTCATTTCAGGGCTTTGTATCTGTCTAACGTCAATGTTTTCTGTGTCTAACGTCATTGTTTTCTGTGTCCTTGTTTTGGCCATGTCTTTGGACTTAATTTTTTTGCAAATACCTCTCCTTTAGTTCTCAGGCATTCTACTGCCGTTATTAATTCATTGCTAACTGATTTTTCTTTAAAAAAAAACAATAAAAAACAAAAAACAAAAAACAAAAACAAAAACAAAAACAAAAAAAAACAAAAACAAAAAAAAAAACAAACAAAAAAACAAACAAAAAACAAACAAAAAAAAAAGACAAAACAAAAAAAACCGAAACAAAACAAAACAAAACAAGCAAACAAACAACAAACAAAAACAAATATACAAATGAAAAGTCGAGTATTGCTTGGAAGCCAACTGAGGTATAATTTTCCATCAGTATTTTAGTTCCTTGTAACAATTAACCCACTTGTCACCCCGTAAACCTGACATGTTTGTATGCAAGCAGTCACAACGTACTTTTACTTAGCCGGACATTAAATGTGCTCTTAAGTGAGCACGAGTGTCAGAAATATTGTAATTAGAATTAAAATTCTGACCTTTTGTTTTGAAGTGTACTGCTAATGGAACAACTTGAGCAAAAAAATGTGAAAATCCATGTAGAATTTTTTGAGATATAAGACATTAAAATTTTGGCGGGAAACAGTTCTCTCTAGAGTTTTCCTTCAATTTGCATTAGATGTTTATAGGCCTTTAAATATATGAAAATATAATTGGAAGTTGATTAAATTTTATGCACTGTCTATTTTATTCATTTTAAAGTGACCTATGACCAAGAAAATATGATCCAAGTGTGAAATATTTTATCACACTGTTTGAATGGATAAACCCGAGGATATCGAATGCCTCTGAAATCTGACACTCGTACTCCCTTAACATTCCATCACATAAAATAAATAAAAAAAAACATAGAATAGATAAGAAGATGATAGTTATGATATATAACATGAATTAAAAACAAACATTTTCTGCTAAACTATGTGGAAATCTTGCCACACAACAGTATTTTTTTTTCAAATCAATTATGTAAATTTGCTTTGAAAACTGCAAAAAGATGGAAGTTTTAAATGGAGAAAGTATAGAAAATAAATTTGCAGTAACTTCGGTATTTTGTTATTTATTACCAATGGGTGGATGCCACTGCTGGTGAACTGTAAGTCTTCGAGGGTATTCACCAGCCCAGTGGTCCAGCATTTCTGTGTAGGTCCGAAAACCGATTTTTTTTTTAACTTTCAATATCTAAATAAGAAAATTTTAGTATCTACCCCATGCAAAACTCTGTCCTCAGCTGAGTTTGGCTTTCTATTTAGATTATTTTGATTATTTGCTCTCTATCAGCCCTTGTACACCTTTCGAGTTCTGGATTTTCAATGTTTTGTTTTTACCTACACTGATGAGACATTACTTGTCGAAATGGCCATATGCAGAAAGTAAATTTACAGTAACTTCGATATTTTTTGTTATTCACTTAATCTTAAAATGACCCTGTTTCGGAATGTACTGATTTTTAATGCGGACTTCGAATTTTACTTTATACATATAGGTACGACTTATTTGTAAATTATTTATTTTACTGTGTTGATAAGAATATTTTTAGATAGCTTTTATGGTAAACTGTTGTTTTGTTCTGAATAGATAATACAATATCCAATCAAATTTAATTGCCAAATGAATGACAGAATATAATCTTTATTAAGTAAGATTGTTTCAAAAAGAAGTTGTATCACCACCAAAATGAATCCGATAGTAGAAATAATGTTTAGTGGTTTTACTTCATTACCAAAATCCTAAACATTTGTTTAAAATTATCAAAATGCACGTAGAGACAATTATAAGAGCATTTGCAGAATTATTCATATTTATGTATGCAGCATCAACATGTCAAGAAAAACAGTTTATCGTTATACCTGGAAAGAGCACTCATCAAATAACTCTTATAAATCCAGCAAGATCATTAACAGAATGTGGAATGCTTCTAACCATGTCTGATTCCCAATGTAGTGCAAGCTATTATAAAGGAAGTTGTTCATTGAGTATAAACTGTAATCCGAAAGTGAAGCCGTATAACAACTCACATATTATACGGAAACCGTTTCCAGAAGGTAATTTGATTACTTCATGTCCCTGTCTTCTCATTGGCTAGGGCCAAGGAGTTTGATTAAATTATTTTTTAACTCGAAATAAACGATTTTTTTTTTGGAAAATCGTCGAAAGTACAGATAATTAAGATTGATTTTACGGGAAGCAGGCTTAAAGTCTTCGGAAGCTTTATCACATGGAACTTCGGTTGTTTCAATAAAGAAGTAAACAAACATGTAATCGGTCCAAACGCCACCATGATCTATTATTAAGTACATCATCTAACGAATACAGTCGGACATATGATCCACCAAAGTTGGCGACGGTTGATGAAAAGAGTTAATCACAATTTACAGGGCATGTACACGCCATTGAATAGTCTAGAAAAGATAAAGAAAGTAGCGATTCAGCCCAGTTCTGGCTAAGAAATGTCAATCATTTAGAACCATATCACAGCAACTGGATATAGAGGGATGTGTCAATAACAAAGTACCGAAAATACTGTAAATTTATTTTCTGCATATGGCCATTTCGACAACTTTTGTCTCATCAGTGCAGATAAGACCAAAACAAATCGAAAGATGTATTAAAGCTGATATAGAACAACTTATTAAAAGGATCTAATTTGAAAGCCAAAACCAGCTGAGGACAGAACAGATATTCATATTTAGATGCTGTAAGTTTCCAAATCAAATCGGTTAGTCTGGCCAGCAACGTTGTACTGGGATGTGGAAGGATGTGAATAATATCTGTAGATTTAGTTTTATTGGGCGAGCATATTGTGATGCAGACCAACGAGTACCTTGTTAAAACGTTTGAAAATAGAAATATAAAGAACCGCAAAAAGAGATTACAAATCACGATAATAAACAATGAAAAGATATGGAGTAAATGTACAGGACTCTTTGTTGACGAGTTTAATCGTTAGTAATGAAGGATGGGATTCTTACCTAGTTTTTAGTTATTATAATGGATGCTCAAGGTGTACAGTCTTTCCTTTATTACTGGCTTGATATAACCTATATATAGTTTTTCTCCAAGAATCCAGACAAGTTATTCGACTATCTAGGCTTCATTAAAAAAAGCTTTTGATTATGTTATACACTCTTGTGTATTATTCTGTATGAAAATGTTTTAACTAACATATTTAAGCAGTTTTTTCTATAAATAGTGTTGGATATTTACAGTGCTATCATTCTTTATGTTATGCTAGCTAATCATCTATTTCAAATTGGTATCAATCCTATGTATATTGGATTTAACAAAATAAATTCTGTTCTATTCTGTATGAAATTTACACTTGCCATATTGATTCAGGGTTCAATTATCGGGGGGTATACCTGGCGACAGCTCTAGTTAATTTAGGAATAAAAAGTTTTTATCGTGTATTTTAGATTGTATATCTGACGACTTTGGTCTCTCCTATAGTGGAGGAATGAACACTACGCTTCGTGGATATACATGTCAGGCGTGGGCGTCACAGATACCACATGTCCATCATTACAAATTTGACAGTGAAGTAGCCAATTTTTGTCGGAATCCAAATGCTGAGTATCCAGGCCCTTGGTGTTTCACGACTGATCCTAATGTTAGAGTTGATTTTTGTCCTATATATAAATGTGGAACAGGTATGGTTTTAAACAAGAGATAAGAAAAATAGCCAAAAGTAAAAAGAAATACTTCAATACGATATTTGTCAGGACCTAAAGTGTGTAAAAAGATTGGAATTTTGTTATAGTTAAAGTATGTTTCAGAGTAATTAATTGACTTAAAGTGCTTCTTGCGAAAAGGGGTGGTCAAGATGCCCGAGCGCGCAGCGCGAAGGCAGTTTAACAACCCTTTTTTTCTTACGAAGCACTTTAATTCAATTAATTACTCTGAAACATACTTTAACTAACTTAAAGACTTAATATACAGAATTTTATATGTGTAAAAATGGGACCAAAAATGAATACTGACATCCTGCCATCAAAATAGAATGTTGAGTCAATGTTCTACTCATGTATATTCATCACTTTATCAAGGCTTTATGCATCAAATAGTTAATAAATGTATTTTTGTTCTACATGCGGAACAGTTGTCTTTTATATTTATCTTGTGTCAATTATTTGTTTATTTTTATCATAGAAATACAGATTAGATTTTATTTTAAAAATGACCCGAGTTATCGATCTGTTGTCACTTTAGATATATTTTCTTACATTTATGCATTACGGAAGCATGGAGGGGACATGTGATTTTTTTTTTCTATCTCGTGGCCACGACATACTAAGTCGTGGTCACGAGATAGCTATGTCGTGGCCACGAGATACTATCTCGTTCCCCCGACCTACTAAGTCGTGGCCACGAGATAGCTATGTCGTGGCCACGAGATACTATCTCGTTCCCACGACATACTAAGTCGTGGCCACGAGATAGCTATGTCGTGGCCACGAGTTACTATCTCATTCCCAGGACATACTAAGTCGTGGCCACGAGATAGCTATCTTGTTCCCACGATTTAATAAGTCGTTGCCACGAGATAGCTATGTCGTTTCCACGA
This sequence comes from Modiolus philippinarum, assembly GCA_002080025.1. NCBI lineage: Eukaryota > Metazoa > Mollusca > Bivalvia > Mytilida > Modiolidae > Modiolus > Modiolus philippinarum. The sequence continues at coordinate 55,347 of MJUU01002842.1, read as the reverse complement.
GATACTATCTCGTTCCCACGACATACTACCTCATGGCCACGAGATACTAAGTCGTGGCCACGAGATACTAAGTCATGGGCCACGAGATACTACGTCGTGGCCACGAGATAGCTATGCCGTGGCCACGAGATACTATCTCGTTCACACGACATACTAAGTCGTGGCCACGAGATTGTTATGTCGTGGCCACGAGTTACTATCTCGATCCCACGACATACTAAGTCGTGGCCACGAGATAGCTATTTCGTTCCCACGATTAAATAAGTCGTGGTCACGACATAGCTATGTCGTTCCCACGAGATACTATCTCGTTCCCACGACATACTACCTCATGGCCACGAGATACTAAGTCGTGGCCACGAGATAGCTTTGTCGTTCCCACGAGATACTATCTCGTTCCCACGTCATACTAAGTCGTGGCCACGAGAAAGCTTTGTCGTGGCCACGAGTTACTATCTCGTTTCCACGACATACTAAGTCGTGGCCACGAGATAGCTATCTCGTATCCACGACTTAATAAGTCCAGGGCACGAGATAGCTATGTCGTTCCCACGAGATACTTTCTCGTTCCCACGACATATTAACTCATTGCCACGAGATACTAAGTCGTGGGCCACGAGATACTAAGTCGTGGCCACGAGATAGCTATGTCGTTCCCACGAGATACTATCTCGTTCCCACGTCATACTAAGTCGTGGCCACGAGATAGCTATGTCGTGGCCACGAGATACTATCTCATTCCCACGACATACTAAGTCGTGGCCACGAGATTGTTATGTCGTGGCCACGAGTTACTATCTCGATCCCACGACATACTAAGTCGTGGCCACGAGATAGCTATTTCGTTCCCACGATTAAATAAGTCGTGGCCACGAGATAGCTGTCGTTCCCACGAGATACTATCTCGTTCCCACGACATACTACCTCATGGCCACGAGATACTAAGTCGTGGCCACGAGATAGCTATTTCGTTCCCACGATTAAATAAGTCGTGGCCACGAGATAGCTATGTCGTTCCCACGAGATACTATCTCGTTCCCACGACATACTACCTCATGGCCACGAGATACTAAGTCGTGGCCACGAGATAGCTTTATCGTTCCCACGAGATACTATCTCGTTCCCACGACATACTAAGTCGTGGCCACGAGAAAGCTATGTCGTGGCCACGAGTTACTATCTCGTTTCCACGACATACTAAGTCGTGGCCACGAGATAGCTATCTCGTTCCCACGACTTAATAAGTCCCGGGTACGAGATAGCTATGTCGTTCCCACGAGATACTTTCTCGTTCCCACGACATATTAACTCATGGCCACGAGATACTAAGTCGTGGCCACGAGATACTTATAGCTATCTCGTGGCCACGACTTATTATGTCGTGGGAACGAGATAGTATCTCGTGGCCACGACTTAGTATGTAGTGGGAACCAGTTAGTATCTCGTGGCCACGACATAGCTATCTCGTGGCCACGAGTTAGTATGTCGTGGGAACTTGATATTATCTCGTGGGAACGACATAGCTATCTCTTGGCCACGACTTAGCAAGTCGTGGGAACGGCATAGCTATCTCGTGTCCAAGACTTAGTATGTCGTGGGAACGAGATAGTAACTCGTGACCACGACATAGCTACCTCGTGGTCACGACTTAGCATGTCGTGGGAACGAGTTAGTATCTCGTGGCCACGACTTAGTATGTCGTGGCCACGAGATAGAAAAAAAATTCACATGTCCCTTCCATGCTTCCGTAATTCATCAAGTGCTACTTGTAGCTTCGTGGTTATATTACTATCGTATGATCACCTTAATATTACAGAAAAGTAGCGTAGGTTCGATCCTTTTACCGGGAAATTTTTCCTACCTAAACTTTTCGTAAACTTCATCTAATATTTAAGTAAAGTATAACAGAAAGTCAAAGTTAAGCAAAAGACATACGAATGAATATGCATAAAAATTAGTGAGGTAGAAGTAGTTAATTCGAGGTAAATAATTCGGGGTAAGTAAATAAATTGAGGTAAATTATCAGTTTAAGTGCTTCGAAATCGAGAGGAACAAAGGAAAGACAAAAGAGAGATGGAGTCCAAGGCATTTACAAGAATTAAAGTGTCTTGAATAACAAAAGAAATTCTCATGACAGGTCTTTAATTCGTCAAAAGGGATTAAGAATAAAACAAAATATTATTTCAAATAATTTTTGTAATGCTATCGTCTCTGTATAATAATATTTATTATTCTATAATATATAAATACTAATGGTAAATTAAAATGAATAAAAAAGGATATTCACTCGATAGAAAGGATATTCACTCCATGAAAAGGATATTCACCGCGGGAAACGTCACGTGCGATATATTTTTAGAAAAAGGGAAATCCCGTACTGATATCGTCCAATCATATTGCTATGTAACATTGTNACATGAAAAATCACAAAAGACTACTAGCAGTTAACTGACATGCCAGCTCCAGACCCATTACCAACTAACATATAAAGTTATGTACCCTCAGTATACAGCTTCCACCAAGATACCTTCCCATGAGGAGTTTAGCATAATGATTTCATGCATATATTTGAATACATAACACGTGTCCATGCAATACTAATTTTAGAAATTTAGAATGTGTTTAGTTAAAATGCAAAGACCCTATCAAAAATCATTTAATATATTTAATTGATTAATTGTATTCGTTCTGATATAGCTGAAATATTGCTCACTGCATGGATTTAAAATCTAACAAATAAATCAATCAAATTACAAAACAAGTCTCTTTAAAGGTTTAGTCCTTTACGAGCATCCTTCACGAGCTAAATTGTTCGTTGCCTGATCTTCACGGGCAGAAAATATCAGTTTTATGTTTTCAATGTTGATATATTGTATATAGAATTATTTTTTTGCATGAATGAGTTCATTGGTTGTTGTAATATCAAAGTTTATCAATATCTTGCAAAATCAAGTCGATTTTGTAAATAAAATATACGAAATAACGCCTTTTGTGACGATATCTTCACGTACAAAATGTCGGTGGGGAGTATGTCTGAGGTTTTTGACAAAACTATGCATTTCTCATGGCAACCATGAATTTAGCATGGATTGATAGGTATTGTTGAACCATTTTGACAGACATAGTCAAATTTTAGAAATTCATCCTTATTAATAGAATATAATGAAATAATCATTGACCTTCAATGTTTTCCTCGATAGAAAGTCCTTCACGAACCGTTGCCTGATCCATCACGCATCCCATGCAATACTTGACTGCATTTACCTAGTCCTTCACTTGCATTTTTCTCGATACCGGAATGATGCCCATGGAATAGTGGCTTGAAACAGGGTTGCTTTATTTAATTTATATATCAATGATTTAGTGTCATTTTTGAATTTGTATAACTGTGGTATTGACATTAATGGTGAAAAGGGTATGCTTTTTACTTTAAGTAGATGATGTTGTTATTTTAGCAAAGGATGAAAATGATTTACAAACCCTCCTTAATGCTTTATCTTCATGGTGTTCTGATAATTGTATGAATATAAACCTAGTTAAAAGTAATTGTGCATTTAAAGACACCTAGTATCGCACGGTCAGAGTTTCAGTTTAAGCGTGGAGGTCGTATTGTATATTTAGGACTTAAGTGCTAAACGCGTTTCTAGATTACAATGTCACTGCAAAAGATGTTGCTCAGTCGACTAATCGGGCACCAGGATTGCTTATTATAGCAAAATGTAAAATTATGGGTGGTGGCCAGTATGGACTTTCAATAAATTCTATGAAAACCTAGTATGTTCAGTTTTAGAATATGGTGCTGGCATATGGGGTGTGAAAATTATTCCTGTATTGACAGTATACGCCATAGAGCAGGTAGATTCTTTTTAGGGATGGTTAAATATGCACCGAACGATGCAGTACTTGGGGAAATGGGATGGTTTCCTTAATCCGCAAACAGTGGAAATGAATTAACGTTTATGGTGCAGGCTCAACAATATGGGGCAAATCGTCTTAACAGAAAAGTTTTATTTGAGCAGATCAGTTGAGCACCAAACATAAATGTGTGAAAAACTGGACTTTCTACATAAAAAAGACCTAAACTGAGAAAAATACCGAAGGCACAAAAAAAAGGGTAAATTTTTTAATGCTGTACACGTGTTTCAAGAAGTAACTAAGCCATAATCCAAAACATAGTTAGAAAATAAGTACTCATTACCAAAAATACAGCCAGTACTACGGAAATCTATGAAGTGCCACACACGAAATGAAGCCATAGTATTTTTAAGGGGTTGGAATTTTGATAAAACAAGGTCATATCAGACAAGTCTGACTATTGGACTGGTGAATACCCCGGAGACCTCTGGTCCACCAGTAGTGGCACCGAAGTTGCATAAAAAAACAGTATATTTTGTTATGCTGTATACACGTGTTTCAAGGAGAACGTATAATTATTCAAAAATAGATTTGAACTGAGTCTTATTGTAGAAAATATTTTACGAAAGGATATGGAGTAAATGAACATGAGACCATAACACATATGTTAACTCCAACTGCAATAATTTAAATGAGCTGTATGGCCATTTCGGAAATTAATTCCTCATCAGCAGCACTAGAACACAAACAAAGGAAATCCATAATTTCAAAAATGTTTTAAATGCATTAAACCAAACGAAATCCGAAATATCCATAATATCAAATATAGCTAAAGACAAAACTACGATGGAGGGAGTTAATCCTAAGGTTTTAGAATTTACATAAATTTAGATAATAATAAATGAACAAATTGTACACATGAGATATTATCTCATGTACAAGTATACCATATCTAAGAAAAATAAAGAGCATACACCTCTACCACGGGGAATTGTTTTACCAACTCCACACTGCAATAAAAGACAAAGTCCTGTATTAAATATTTTACGAAAGGATATGGAGTAAATAAACATGAGACCATAACATATGTTAACTCCAACTGCAATGATTTAAATGAGCTGTATGGCCATTTCGGAAATTAATTCCTCATCAGCAACACTAGAACCCAAACAAAGGAAATCCATAATTTCAAAAATGTTTTAAATGCATTAAACCAAACGAAATCCGAAAACACTACACTTTAATCACAGAAGCTATATGGCTAAATTTAGATGTGGTACCACGCCCTTCGAATTAAAGACTGGGAGATGTGAAAATCTAAATTTACTCACAGGGATTCGCTTCCGTAAATATACTATCAATGTACGGTTGACTGAAAATCGCTTCCGTAATTATACTATCAATGTACGGTCGACTGAAAAATTAATTTTTCAGTCAACCGTTCATTGATAGTATAATTACGGAAGCGAATCCCTGTGGTTTACGAGTACTAGACAGAAATTGTCATTTTTGTCAAATTTTTATTAAAGATGAAGCCCATGTTTTACTGCACTGTCCCTAAGTTTTTTTAGGGAAGCTGAATTTTATGGAAATGATTTTAAAAATGTTTAAAACTGAAATGACACATGCAAAATCAATGATGTATTTTTTGATAATATATGACATTTTTCCTGGCAAAATTTGTGATATACTGCTGATAAAAAAAGCACAAAAGCGGTCATCCGCGAAACACATTAATTATCGAGAAGTTTTACTCATACAAAAGCTGTTTTCCGCGTATTCAAAACAGTTATTAATGAATTCAGAACAAGTCATGAATTAGGGAGCAACCGTTTGATTTTTATGGCGCGGGGGGGGGGGGGGG
>MJUU01002842.1:24213-41090 GCA_002080025.1 Modiolus philippinarum | reverse complement strand
GTAGCCAAAATATTTTTTTCCACATAAAATCAGCTCCAAAATATTTGAAAAAAAAAAAAACAACAAAAAAAACATAGCCCCCACCCCCTTTCCAAGTTAAATGGTCGGTCCCTTAACTAAAAAAGATTTTTCAAAACTGAATAGTGTTACCATTTGTTGTAAAAGAAATCGTGTTTGCAGGGGCATTTTTGTATACACAGAAAAAAGGGGTAAATATTTTAACGACCCATAAAAAATTCAAAAGCTGAAAAGATGAAACTGACAGGAAAACGAAAATTTGAAGTTATATACCTTTACCTGTTTTTCCGTTCAGGCTATGTTCCTGACTTTGAAGAATAGAAAGCAATGGTCCAGATGAGAAGTTAAGGTGCATGGACGGTAATTTAGGCCCATGACCTTGTTTATGTGTTACCAAATTTTGAATAATTCACATGTATTAAATCTGTAGTTGTACTTTATTCAAGATAAAATAAAATGAAGTTATTTTTTCAGAATGTAGTTCGGGTTTTTTTCTCTGCAATGATGGACGTTGTATACTTGATTACTGGCGATGTAATGGCGTAGCTGATTGTTCTGGTGGAGAGGATGAAAGTAACTGCAAAAATGGTTTGGATCCTTATTTCTATTTGTTTTGAGAGTTGTAGTGATCATCCTTCCTTAACACTTTATAATACTCCCAACTTTTGTGGAGGTTCAAAAAGTTTGTGCTTTACTTTCTTTTATTTAATACATGTTCAATTTTGCTTTTTTTCACTTTGTTTATGTGTTAATTCTTTCATTTTCTTATTCTTACATTCAAAGTGTATTTTTTTTTTATAATTGTACATTTCCTTGATGAGACAAAAAAAGTGAAGGTCTTGTGTATCTATTGTGTCTTTTATACTTATGCCTGCCTCACACACTTTGTATATCATGCTGTAGTGTACTATGAAAGGACAGTTAAACAGGAATTCTGAAAAATTCATAGTTTGAAGCTGACCTTTAACGCATCAGTTACAGCCGTTCTGGTGTCAAGGGAGTTTAAATATCACCCATTGGTGAAAAAGACTAGAACTATACTTGTAGGTTTTTTTAGTTTTTATTTTTTTATGTTTCCTTTTTGCAGGAGATTTGTAAAAATATGCAATTTAGCTTTTTAAGGTTGATTGTATAAGCCAAAATAGTATCTTGTGAAATATGATCCAAATGGAACAAATGTTATTGATATATCTATGAGATTTATTCCGTCTGGATCTTATTTCACCAGGTGAGCAGTAAATACTTTCCAACTGGAGATTATTTCACTTTTTGAGCTATGAAATTTGTTCCTTTGGAACTTATTTCATGGCGTATAATATAAACCATTACAATTGCAGTTGCAACGAAAAAAAATTCAATCATTCAATATTTTGAATTTTCAACATTAAATCTATTACCATATTTTTTGTATGTAATATTCGAATTCAATCTGTAGATTTCAGATCGGTAAGTTTTTTTCCCAATTCTTAAAGGCGATAAAATTGTAAAAATATTGGGATGCAAAATATTTTGATTCCAATCAAATGCAATTTTTGGAATTTTGGAATGTTCTCTAGCAATAATACTTACATGACATTTCCTTTTGCAAAATATGTTTTTTTCAGATCTTAAATGAAACCATTTTTTTTTCTCTTTGTTAAACGTGTAAGACTTTCAAAGAACTGTAAATGCAAGCAAGATGAACGTTTGACTTGAGAGCTGTGAACGGAATAAATGTTATATAATATTTGTTCCAAAAGGAAAAAATATTATGCCAATGTTTATAATTTTTGTTCCAAAAGGAGGAAATATTATGCCAATGTTTATAATATTTGTTCCAATGGAACCTTTGTCAGGTGGACCAATTATATGTTTACAATAAAGGTGTGTGACGACTTTTTTGGGCAGTTTTTAATAGAAGGTGCCAAATTTCGTCGATTTTTATCATATCATTCGCTATTCAAGAGCCTGTGTAGTCGATACAGTTACTTCCTTGATAGAGCCCGATTGCTCACAAAAGGCTACTTAAACAAGGGTTTATTACCCAAAAACTTGAAGTCGTCCCTCTAGAAGTTTTACAATCGACATCGCCATCCTGTCGACCGCTATTGGATATCTGTTTCACAGATGACAACAGATCTTTCCTTTTAAAAGCTTAATTGTTTTTTTCTCTACCGGATTTGACATTTTCAACACGGCGGCTGTCTTAAAAGAAGCAGGAATTGCTTACTCTACCGGTGCACCTGATCTCACCCATAGGAAAAAGAAGGGAAACGGTGAATGTGTCAAAGAGACAACGACCCAAAGGGGAGTAATAACAACTCAAAGCCACCATAAGATCTTCAATGAACGGTGAGGAAACCCCACACCCAACGGCAGGCCGGAGTTGGCCCCTAAATAAAGAGTAATCAAGTTCAGCGAAATAAACATCATCCTAGACTCCCATAGACATAAAGTGAACTAACTAAAAAACAGACAAGACACACAAAGGCTTAATAAATTTCCTGACTTAGGTTTTTTTTTATTGGATCCGTGATATTCATCTTTTTGTATGTGTGATTTCATTTTTCTTTTCTTTTTGCCGATGTTGCCATTGTCCTTGGATTATTCGTTTTAGATTGACGGATCGGTTTTCACGTACTTAATATAACGGCGCCAAATTTGACACATTTTACCCGATGTTTTTGCCATAGTTGTTTAGAAATCATTTCAGATGTGCACTTCTCTGTTTAAAGTCTTTCTTTATATTGGAGATATTATGGTATAGTGTCCGTCAGCCTGTCTGTCTCTTCGTCCGTCCATATGTTGTTTGCTAACTGAAGAAAGCTTTAATTATTTTGCTTGAAACTTTGCGTGATTTTTGGGTATAATCGAAGAAAGCTCATTTTCATTTTTTGTTGACATAGTTTCATTTGGGAATTATGGGACTTTCAAGATCCAAACATGCATTAATTGGCACTTTCCGTCTACATGTCTTACTCTAACTGGAGAACATTTTTAGGGCCCCGCCATGAAATGGCGGCGCCCTATAGTAATCAGCCTGTCCGTCCGTCTGTCTGTCTGTCTGTCCATCTGTCTGTCGGTCTGTCCGTCAGCGTTTTCTATGTCGTACAATAACTCAAGATTGCATGCACGGATTCTTATGAATTTTTAACTCAAAGTTGAACATGACCAAAGGAAGCTCCCTTTCGTTTTTGAGGAAAATCAGAAAATGATTTTTGGGAAAAAACTTAGCTCTATGTCGTATGATAAGTTAAGATTGCCTTCAGGGATTTTAATGATTTTGATACTCAAGGTTGAACTTGACCAAAGTAAGCTCCCTATCGTTTTTGAGGAAAATCGGAAAATGATTTTTGGGAAAAAAACTTAGTTTTTATATGAAAAAGTGCATATTTTGAGAATTAGCTCTATGTCGTATGATAACTTAAGATTGCCTTCAGGGATTTTAATGATTTTGATACTCAAGGTTGAACTTGACCAAAGTAAGCTCCCTTTCGTTTTTGAGGAAAATCGGAAAATGATTTTTGGGAGAAAACTTACTTTTTATATAAAAAAGTGCATATATGAGAATTAGCTCTATGTCGTATGATAACTTAAGATTGCCTTCAGGGATTTTAATGATTTTGATACTCAAGGTTGAACTTGAGCAAAGGAAGCTCCCTTTCGTTATTGAGGAAAATCGGAAAATGATTTTTGGGAAAAACTTAGTTTTTATATGAAAAAGTGCATATTTTGAGAATTAGCTCTATGTCGTATGATAACTTAAGATTGCCTTCAGGGATTTTAATGATTTTGATCCTCAAGGTTGAACATGACCAAAGAAAGGTCCCTTTCGATTTTGAGGAAAATTGGGAAAAAACTTAGTTTTTATATGAAAAAGTGCACATTTTGAGAATTAGCTCTATGTCGTATGATAACTTAAGATTGTCTTCAGGGATTTTAATGATTTTCATACTCAAGGTTGAACTTGAGGAAAGGAAGCTCCCTTTCGTTTTTGAAGAAAATCGGAAAATGATTTTTGGGAAAAAACTTAGTTTTTATATGAAAAAGTGCATATTTTGAGAATTAGCTCTATGTCGTATGATAACTTAAAATTGCCTTCAGGGATTTTAATGATTTTGATACTCAAAGTTGAACTCTACCAAAGGAAGCTCCCTTTCATTTTGCAGGAAAATTTGGAAACAATTTTGAGGGAAAAAATTATTTTTTATATGAAAAAGTGCATATTTTGAGAATTAACTCTATGTTGTACAATAAATTAAGATTGCCTTCAGGGATTTATATGATTTTGATACACAAGGTTGGTCCTGACCAAAGGAAGCTCCCTTTTGTTTTTGAGGAAAATACATTTTTGGGGGAAAAACATAGTTTTTATATGAAACACAGAATATTTTGAAAATAAGCTCTATGTTGTATGATAGCTTTAAATGACCTTCACAGATATTTATAAGTTTTATGCACAGTGTTGAACTTGTTCAAAAGATGGCCCCTAATGATTTTTAGGAGACTCATAAAACATTTTGGGGAAAAAAAACTTAGTTTATATATGAAAAAAAAATCATATATTTTGAGAATTAGCTCTGTCATATGATACATTGTGTAACTTGAAATGACCTTCATATATTTTTATTCAATGTTTTGATTTGATCTGAACAGATGACCCATAGTTGTCAAAACAGCCATATACAGAAACATAATTTACAATAACTTAGGATTTTGTTATTTATGATTTTCCCCAAATATTGTTTTATGATTTCCATGAAATTCCGCAAACAGGTTTTTGGGACATGCAAGTGTGCGGGGCCCTTTCTGACTTTGTCAGTATTCTAGTTTTTTCATTTTTCCTAAAACTTTGCAGGATTGATGAGTATGACGGATGAAAACTACCTTTTGTTCATTTACGTCGGCGAATTTTCCTTTCCAGAGTTATTCGACTTTAAATTTCCAAAAATAAGTAACATAAGATATTATCATTTAAAACGGTGATCTTCTTTTATTTTGTGGGATAACTACTCCTAAACTACGTTCATTTTTATTACAAAAGATCAGATGACTGTATTAATACATATCAGAAGTCGCTTTGTGTGGTGCCTACCCCTCCCCTTATTAAATAAATGATGTATCACCTTGAAACAGTTAAGATCTCCATACCTATATTTTGATTAGACATGACAAGATCAATAGATTGATGCATACCAGTCGCCTTGGGAGGTGCCCCGCCCATCATTTTAAGAGTGATTAATCATCTTGAAAACATTTAAGTTCCCCAACCGTAAACCGTCATAGTGTCCAGGAATAGTTCTGTAGTATTATTATTGTTATCCTTTAACCAGACTATTCCGATTGTATAAATCAAATCAACTGATCTTTCACTTAACAACGAATGACATTAAACTTTTCAGTATTTTTGTACTCAGCTATACATTTGCTACCTTAGTCACATTTTGAATGTTGAAAAGGGGGGGAATTGACTGAGATAATTTTTCCAATGCCACCCCTATAAAGCTGGGTAACGTTTTGGCAAAGGTAATGTTCAAATATCAAAAACCGTACCTGAACCGGGACAAAATGTTATCCAATGTAACTTAAAATAAGAAATTTGTTTACATTCTTCTCAACCGGGCTAAACGTTATCCAACCGGACTAAACCAATTATCCGCGAACTCTTCTTACCTAAACTGTTCGCCGAGAACGCAGCTTAATAGGGCTGAATACGGAAGTTGGAGGGGCAAGAAAAATTATTTCAGCCCGTGGGAATTAGCGAGTACTATATTTGAAGATAAATTTTACAGCAGTACTCAAGAAGTACCCTGTTCACAAAGGAAATAAATCTAAACAAGGATGTAGTATTAAGGCAACGCTTTACAGAAACCATGAATAATAAGCTTAAAGGGAAAAACGCTTTACAGAAACCATGAATAATAAATTTTAAGGAAAAAAAACGCTTTACAGAAACCATGAATAATAAGCTTAAAGCATTGTAGGTGTTTCCTGTTGTCCCTTTTATTTCATTTAAAGGTAAAAAAATCGTTACATTTATGTATGTTTTCAACAACGTTAATACTTCAAACTGTAAGGAAACTTCTAATAAGACGAACCTAGAATTATGGCATTCGAAATTAAACAGACACAACACTATTTCAAAAAATAAAATTTTCAGGAACAACTATGGTTCGAAAGGAAGCTGTATTTGTTTTTTTCCGTATTATTTAACAAAAAAGAATAAAAAAGATGCACATTTTTAGCTCACCTGACCCGAAAGGTCATGTTACCTATTGCTATCACTTGGCGTCCATCGTAAACTTTTTTTCAAAATTTTTTTCATCTAAAACCGCTGAACCAATTTTGACCAAACTTGGCCTCAATCATTACCAGGGTATCCTGTGTCAAAATTGTACCCGATGTTTCCGAGGACCAAACAACATGGCTGCTATTACTAAAATTAGCACATAGGGGTAATTTGCTGGTCTTGGCAAATAACTCAAAAACCGTTAAAGGCATTAAAAAAAGAGACCAGCATGACAAGAATTACCTACCCTGCGATTTTGAAGAAAATCTGATTACACATTTTAGAGTTATTGCCCTTTTTATTTTAATCAAAGAAAATGTAACAGATAGGGGTCAACTTTAGATTGCAAAAATATTCAGCATACAAGATCTACCAACCTGGAAATTTTGAAGAAAATCTGAAAACTGATAAAGGAGTGATTTGTCAAATTTTGTACATTTTTCCATGTATTTCAAAAACGATTTGAAATAGAGGTTAAGATTTAATAGCAAAAATATTCAGTATGTCAAGGACTACATTTTATCTTCATTATAGAAGTTGTCTGACATGCCCGCACCTCATCCAGGATGGATGCCAGCGGGGAACTTAGTTTAACCCTATTGGGAAATTACATTCAAAGATTTTCTCCTCTGAAACTACTTTGCCAATTGGAACCATACTTGATGGCAACTGTCCATAGTTGGTCCCCTCTGAAGAATTTGTCTGGCAAGTCCGCATCTATTCCAAGATAGACGGTAGCGGGGGACATAGTTTAACATCGAACCCTATTGGAAACCACATTCAAAGACCGTCTTCTCTGAAACTATTTGGCCATTTGGAATCAAACTTGGCCACAATAGGCCTTTAGTGGTCTCCTTTGAAAAAATATGTCTGACAAGGTTGCAATTCATCCAAGATGGACGCCAGCGGGGTACATAGTCTAACATGGGGCTATATGGGAAAACACGTTCAAAGATCATCTCCTTTGAAACTTCTTGGCCAATTGGACTCAAACTTGGTCACAACTGCCGGTCGTTGGCTCTCTTTGGAAATTGTGTCCGGCAAGTCCCAGTCGTATCTAAAATGGCCGCCAGTATGGAACATAGTATAACATTAGACCCAAATGGGAAAACATTCAAAGAAGCCACAGAGCCAATTACAACCAAAAGTGGTCAAAATTATCCTTGGGTTGTCCCATTAAAAAAAATTTCTGGGTGTCAGTGCCTAATCAAAGATGGCCCCAATAAGAAATTAGTTTATCATTGGTCCATATGGGAAAACACATTCAAAGATGTTTTCCTCTGAAACTATTTTTCTAATTGGAACAAACCTCTTTATAATTGTTCTTTGTTTGCCAACCGTGAAAAATGTGTCCAGCAAGTCCACATCAAATCCAAGATGAATGCCAATGGGAAACATAGTTTAACATAGGACCCTACGCGAAATGGATTCAAAGATTTTTTTCCTCTGATATCATCTGAACCAATTTAAGCCAAATTAAGTTTTAATAGTCCTTTGGTGCCCCTTCAAAGTTTGTGATTTTTATGTTGGTACCTCACCAAAGATGGTCTCAATCGGGGAACATAGCAAAACAAAGAACCCTATTGGAAATACATTCAAAGACCTTCTCCTTGGCCATTTTTTCATCGAAGTCTATCAAGATCCTAGAAAATGAGACCCTTTAACATAGTGGTTATTTGGGCTGCAGTTTATGTCAGCCATGTACCAGGTGAGCTATACAGTCTCTTGGGAGTATGTTTTATGGATACGATGTAAACGAGTACATTTTATTCTCGGAGAATAACTGATGATTTTCCAACGGCATCCTACGCTTCCTGTATTTTATAGCAATGCATGGTACTTCTTTTTCAACTTTAATGTGGCCAAGCAAAGTGTTCTTACAATACAAGTATAAGCTTTTCAAAAAAGCTTACCACTTTTCAACATTTAATTATTTCTAAAATATTGTCTATAATTTTGTAGAGAGGTTCTCAATATCAATATATTTCTGTGGGCTAAATATCACACACACACACACACACACACACACACACACACACACACACACACACAATATATATATATATATTATATACAAAGAATTGTTGATAGAAATTGTTAACACTATACTTTCACTGGTTAATAATCTAGACACTTGTATATACTTTCTATCTTATCAAAATATCTTATTGCTTTACGATTAGTATTACAATCCATGTGATAAAGTATTTATTGACAAAACAATTTAAAATTCATTTGCCCAGAAAACGATGACAAAACTGATGCACATAACTCTATCAACAGTGTACTAATTCTAATGCGTGTTTACCTGTGAGAAAATAGACTCGCCCATTCTTCAGCACAAGATAAATGAAATATTGCACATCCCGTGCTCGTTTAAATGCACCGCAGCTCTTTTTTTGATTATCCAAATAATGGCTATTATTTGTGACTGAATCGTTAGGACTGAGGAATTAAAGCATCAATAAATCAGGAGAACTTCATCTTTCCTCATGAAACATGAATAAATTCCCACAATTGAAATTAGTTGACATGTCGGAATCGCAAATTGGTTTTTATAATCATGTATCGTTGAAATGTTTGTCAGCATGTCAGTTACAAAAGCAGAAATTAGCGTCATACCAGCACAGCACCATTTACGAGTTAACCCGGAACTTGACGATCCAATAGGAAGTTTGAACAAAGTTAAGAAGAAAAATATAGTTGAAAATCGCCTTATCTAAATATATTATCTAAATATATACATGTATGCTACCAGTGCATTTAAACCAGTTAGTTGAGAAACCAGAAACTGAAAAATGTGAAATGCTGTTCGAGATAAAACAACCAAAAGGACCTAAAAAGCATCGTCTTCATGTGATTCCCATGGATAAATGATTGTTACTTGTCACCAATTTTTCTCCCCAATTTTTTCGTGTTTGTCTAGGATATTAATGTTGAGACCACACTCATACTGTAAATCTAAAAAAGATAAAAAAAAAAATAATAAAATAAATGTACATTAATGATTTCTTCGCATGAATTTGTATTGGTGAGTCCAGAGGTTGATTCCCGGGTAATTGGAACTCCCCTTATTCTTGAGAAATATTTGAATTTTATGCACAATTTGGGCAAAAACTGAAGGCCTAAAAGAAGAAACCATGGAACCCTTACATTTTTTAAAAATGGGTCCGCCAATGAAGTGTTTCATCAAGATTTTCGGCTCATTTAAATTATTGAGTCAGACATATATATACTTTATACATGTAAGTGTACCTTGCTTATTAATGAGGCCCGTCATGGGTTTCTTGATTACCAGATTATCAGGGTATTTTTTTTAAATGATTATTTGATTACGAGAGCATTTATTTAATAATTATTTGATTACGAGAGCATTTATTTAATAATTATTTGATTATTAGCTTGCATTTTTATATATTTTTTTATTACTAAGCCAAAAATTTATTGATTACCAAGGTAAAAATTTAATGATTATTTGATTACCAAGGCAAAAATTTAATGATTATTTGATTCCTAGGACCCCTATGAGGACCCTCATTAATTGCTTTGTTTCTGCATGACAATTGCAAAATAAAACTTATTTTTGAATTTCCAGAATGTTTACAGGATGAACAAGGACTTACATACAGAGGAAAAATCAATGTGACACAGTCCGGGAAACCCTGCCGACCTTGGATAAAATACGGTTATGACTTCCAAACGCTTGGAAGCTACTGCCGAAATACAAATACCTGGATTCCAAAACCATGGTGTTTTATATCGGAATATGACAAAGAAAGTTGTGACATTCCAATGTGTGGTAAAGCGAAATGACCCGAGGATTTTAGTGAACTGTTTCATTGTCAGGTTAGGCCAGAGTAATCATTTTATTAAAATGTTTCGGTGTCAATGTATATGGTTAATTACTGCGGTGAATGTAATTTAGGGATGTGTTTTTTCTATATGAAAAAGAAAGAAAATGGGAAAATGTCAAGGAGACAACATCCCCTCGACATATTATTAACTGCTACATAAAACTGGTGTAATCCAACAAAACCTAGTTCCTATTAGAAATGACTATTTGACAGATATGTGCCATTCTTTATTCTTGTTTTTTTTGCATTTTCTTAAGTAATTACGTCATGCTCAATGTTTCCCAAGCTTTTGGAATACAAATAATGATTTGATATGATACTGTAGCGCTTGTTTTGATTGCATGCATTTTCTGGTAAGAGCTAAGGCGTGATGACTATCGCTTCATATGTATATCAACTGATTACGTCAAATGAATACTTCCATCAGAAAGTTTAATAGCCATATCATTTTTCAAGCCTATATACAATTTTCGTCAAGTTCACAACCAAACATCCGATCTGCCGTGTGTAATGCTGAATTCGCTTTGTACGTCTATGCACGTTCATCTGTCTGTCCCTACATCTTTGTCTGCAAGACATTCATGTCGTATTCTCAACTCCTACAGATGGGTTTCATTCGAAACAATAATGTATCGTTTTTATGATTTAAGCTGCATTTAGGACACTTTCTGTTGGACGTAATCAGGAATCTACGGAAACCCGGACTGGCACAGAAAAACAGAAAAAAAAATTACAACTCGTGCGCATGAGTTATACAACTTTTCGCATAGGTACTATCTTGTGCACACGAGTTACAATCTTGTGTGCACCAGTTACTATCTTGTACGCACGAGTTACTATCTTGTACGCAAGAGTTACTATCTTTTTACAATGAATATGGAACAGAACATTTATTTTGAACAACAATAACATCAACAAAAACAAATGAGTGCACATGTATTGTTAAGGAACAGCCAATCGATTTTCGGGGGCGGAAAGGGGGGTATGGTCCAAGTAATTTGGACCCAACCTTTTCTAAATTCACAAAATTTTCGATTGTGCGATATTTTTGGATACAAGCGCTTCTAGATTTTTGTCAATATCCAAAAGCATTTGAATCCCGAGCTATTGCCATCCTTTCTTATGACGTATATAACAATTACCAAAATATTACGAAGAAAATCACTCATTTGGTCAATTGTTTCTTATTTCAAAGCATTCTGTAATAAAATTACCAAATTTTGGCAAATGTTCATTTGTGAATAGCAAAAAAATTATATACAGAGATATCAGTAAGGGAGCAATCATTTGATACACACATGTGTCAGGCAGGGATGCCAAGAAAAGACAGAAAGCGAATTCATGCTGATTATAAGGGACAAGAGATCACATTCCGTAAGAAACACAAAAGCAGGATAAAAAAATTCAGTATTTTATAATTGTTGGATATTTAAAAAAATCTAGAAGCGCTTGCGGCTAAAAATATCGAGAATATATACAAAACATAGGGTCCAAACGTCCACCCTTCCATTAAAATCAAATGGCTGTTCCATAAACAGCACGATTTAAGCACAAAATAGTTCTTCGCGCTCACAAGATTTCTTACTTGTGTGCACAAAATCGTAAATCGTGAGCACAAAATAGTAACTCACGCGCGCAAGTTACATGTAGTAACTCGTGGCATATGCGCGCAAGATATTTGTATAACTTGTTCGCACAAGATAGTAACTCATGCACACAGGTTGTATAAAAATGGGACAAGGTATGCCTTAAGTAAAATGGTAAGCCGAAACCAATATATACATAATAATATACATGTATTCATATTCATTGTGCTGTTATGGCAAATTGTCTTTTAATTGATGGGGTATACATATATCTTCTATAACCCGATGTTACGTATGTATGTACATGTTCTATGTACTAATGTTGCACGGTAAGCGCCTTTAGAAGTTTGAAAGTAAAATTATCTTGATTCTTGAAATAATTTAGACTGAACAAATTGTCAGTAATGTCTGTTCACTACTTCATGTTGACTTACTTCCAAAATAATGTAGTATGACAGAGATGTTTGTTAGATTTTTCTCATTTTTTACTCAAGAGTATTATGCAATATCTACACCATAAGATGTAAAAAACTTCGTATTGTCAGTTTTGATGAAAAATGGAATTAATTGTTGCATTAATTTTTGCCATTTTTTCTGATCTCCAATTTGAGGAATTGATAATTAGTTGCTAATATCCTGCATTATTTGAGTGGGGGTATGTTTGGCCCACAACCGAATGAAACCTCTTGATATATAATTAAGAATTGGTGAAATTGCCAAGGGTTGGTTGTGAGTTGGCTGAAGAGTCTTTGTTAATTGTAACGACACACAAAATTTACCTCAGTCTGCAACACAATATAAATGCATTTACCACATCTTTTAAGATTACAGAATTTACTCTAAAATTACACCAAGAGAAAAACTGAAATCTTGCAAAGCAACATTTATACCAAATATCATTGATTGCGGTAAACACTAGCATTGTGGTCAATGAAACATAGCAATTACTTAAATTTTATTCGCATTCTTGTAACTGAACAGCAATTTGAGTAGCACTGAAATAATGAATTAAGCATATTATCGTTTTTAATTACAAAACCAGATTCAGAAAGCCATCCCTATAAATATTACATCGTTACAATTAATTTATTAAGTAAATTCGATTTTGCACATCTGGACTGTATCTTCCTTTTTACGAGTAAAACAGCAAGGGATGTTTGTAATTGAAGTAGGACAGGTTAGGGATTCAGTTTGGAATTCAAGTAAACCCACTTTTTGATGTATTAACACAATTTCTTTTAGTAAAAATAAGAAAAACGAATATTTTAAACTGTTTAGATTTTACGTAAACTAAAAGTAGCATGTTACATGAATTTCGCACTTGGACAGTAGTGTCACTGTTAATTCTTTATTTTTTGTGGCGTTTATTTCATATTTTACGAAAGGATATGGAGTAAATGAACATGAGACCATAACACATATGTTAACTCCAACTGCAATAATTTTAATGAGCTGTATGGCCATTTCGGAAATTAATTCCTCATCAGCAGCACTAGAATCCAAACAAAGGAAATCCATAATTTCGAAAATGTTTAAAATACATAAAACCAAACGAAATCCGAATAATCAGTAATATCAAATACAGCTAAGTATTGTACGTTTGTTTCGCCATCGTAGTTTACGTTCTCTGTCTGTATGCATTCTTATGATTGTTTTTATGTCCCATTTGTTGTTATGATATGTATGTACATAAAAAGGTCTTGCCCCTACTCATTAACACAAAACAGTGCTTTTTATTCCCTTTTAACAGTTAACACAGAGTANATTTTCGTTATTTATTCTTCAGTAAATAGTTTTAAGTGCCTTTTTATGGCAAGGGTTTCAAGATCTCCATTGTAAATAGCTTTGTCGACCAGATTTTTCGTTTTCCTTGGTCGGTCAATACTTCGGACAACTTCTATTTGGTCAGTTGACAAAGGCGGTGGTACCTGATTCGAGTCGTTTCATAATATGAAATAAATAAATCGTATGTTCGGTCCTACTGATTGCGACCCAAGTAACTGAAATGAATACGACCCCAAATGAAAAAGGAAATAGGTACATACGGCCATTCATTCTTTATTTGTAGTTTTAAAGTATTTTACCAAGGCAAAAAAGTAACAAATTTGTAAATTCGAAAGTAAATGTAAATATACTTACTTATTTCATATTATGAATTTTCATTTTAATATGATTGATAATAGGCAGGATCTAGCGAAGTTTCTTTTCACAACAATAACTAAACACAAAACGTCGATCAGTGACAATTAACAATTGAATAAGCAGTGAATTTGAAGGTATGATGATATAAATGATTCAAACTTATTAGTGACAGCTGGGATTCTTTTTAGCTGACAAAGTTAATACAAGATTAAAATAGTTGGTCAACAAACGAGTGTTTAGCATGCTTGTTGAGCTTGTGTTTAAAAAAGGAAATATTTCTACATCAACCCAGTTGAATCGGATCTACATTCACGTCGACAAAATAGTGGGCCGAACTATCTTGGAGCCGCATGGTCGGAGGAAAAGTCATTTTAGCTATCAGCTGTTGATATGTAAGTTAATAATTATAACCCTAAAACAGTCAAAGAGTTCTGGTAACAATAATAATTAGATGTCTACATATGAGAGCTTGTGATCGTGTGAATTGAATAAATGAATGGATGTGTTTTGCAAAATTACATTCTAAATGAGCAAATAGAAAATACAAATCTGCAGTCAAAATGAAATATCCAAGTTGAGTTTCTCCACTTTTTTTTCTACTAGATTTAAATAAAAATAGTTATTAAAGGATTATTGTACCACAGTTTAGGATGTTTGCTCCTCATATTTCTCTTTTTTGTCATTTTTTCGGAATCCTCGGATATTTTCCATTGATATAGCAATTAAAATTTTGCCAACAGCCCCAATTTAGTAACAATTATATTTTTATATACATAAAGTTTCAAAAACCATTTTTGATAATTATACCCCCCGCAAACAAAGTTTGGGAGGTATATAGGAATCACCCTGTCTGTCTGTCTGTCCGTCCGTCTGACCACACTTCTCGTAAGCGCAACTCCTCTTAAACCACTTGAAGGATTTTGATGAAACTTTACACAAAGGAAGGACACTATATGGAGATGTGCATGAAGGAATATAATTATTGTCTGAATCCAGGAAGGGGAGATAATCCGACTTTGACTTTTCGTTGATTCCCCATGTATGGGTTACCTCATACGCACAACTCCTCTTAATCCACTTGAAGGATTTTGATGAAACTTTAGACAAAGGAAGAACACTATATGTAGATGTGTAAAATGTCAAATAGGCTGAAAAAAGGGTGAATTTTATATTTGTCTGATTTAGACAGTGTTTTCATTGGAACCCTTTGGAAAAGTTTTTTCTTGAAGATTATATCATTGTGTCCATACTTGTATTGTGTCCATACTTGTACTGTGTCCATACTTGTACTGTGTCCACACCTGTATTGTGTCCACACCAACTTAATTTTGCACTTACCATGTCGATTCAGGATTCAATTAGCGGAGGGTATCTTTGGCTGCCATTCGGCGACAGTTCTTGTTTTAAACAATTCTTATAATTTCTTATGTTTTTTTTAGTTACCCGGCAGAATTAAATTTATGATAAATCTAAAGAATTGTGCTTTCTCGCAAAATTTCCAATGTCCCCTATATAGAAACTAGCAAATTGACCCTTTAAATTTTTGAACTGCATTTATGTGTAAGTATATATATAGTCTTTTAAAAAACTTGCTATATTGAAACTGTGTGGCAAACATTCTTACGGATTAAGTCATAAAAACATAGAAACACCTCAAACATATCAGAAGAAATACCAGTTGTTTGACTCTGATCATTGTCATCGTATATTTTGCTACATATGGTTAAAACGGTATAATGAAATGAAGATCTTAACGTGTTTATAAAGAATATATTTGCTAGTTTCTATATAGGGGACATTGGAAATTTTGCGAGAAAGCACAATTCTTTAGATTTATCTTAAACTTAATTCTGCCGGGTAACTAAAAAAAAATAAGAAATTATAAGAATTGTATAAAATTATCAAAAATGGTTTTTGAAACTTTATGCATATAAAAATATAATTGTTACAAAATTGGGGCTGTTGGCAAAATTTTAATTGCCATATAAACGGAAAATATCCGAGGATTCCGAAAAAATGACAAAAAAGAGAAATATGAGGAGCAAACATCCTAAACTGTGGTACAATAATCCTTTGATAACTATTTTTATTTAAATCTAGTAGAAAAAAAAGTGGAGAAACTCAACTTGGATATTTCATTTTGACTGCAGATTTGTATTTTCTATTTGCTCATTTAGAATGTAATTTTGCAAAACACATCCATTCATTCGAAATGCGCATATGCAGAAAGTAAATTCACAGTAACCTCGGTATTTACTTATTCATTCAATTCACACGATCACAAGCTCTCATATGTAGACATCTAATTATTATTGTTACAAGAACTCTTTGACTGTTTTAGGGTTATAATTATTAACTTACATATCAACAGCTGATAGCTAAAATGACTTTTCCTCCGACCATGCGGCTCCAAGATAGTTCGGCCCACTATTTTGTCGACGTGAATGTAGATCCGATTCAACTGGGTTGATTTGTTAAATAGCTCAACAAGCATGCTAAACATTCGTTTGTTGGCCAACTATTTTAATCTTTTATTAACCAGCTGAATACAATATGATAGAAAATGCCTATTTATTATCAGGGAGAAATTTTCACAGCCGGTTATTACGAGATCCAAAGCTAGCCATTACAGCCAGAAAACAGGGCATTATTACAGGGCCATTATTGATCACGTGACACAAGTTTATTATGAGATTTAAAGAAACTGCCATTATTTACTTTTATCAATATTACCAAATGTAGTTTTATGATCATGAAATAGACCATATTTCTTTTTGTACTTCAGCGTAAACCCTAATGCAGTTGTATGAAGAGTATTTTTTTTCAAATATTTGACCCTACTTGTGACCACTCATTTTAATTATCTCATCATAAGGAATCCGAAAATACACATCTTTTCTTGATTTTCTAAATAAAAATGTTTGTACTTCAGCGGTAAACCCTAATCCAGCTGTATGGAGAATAAATTTTTTGTTTCAAATATTTGACCCTACTTGTGACCACTCTTTT
>MJUU01002842.1:3321-24164 GCA_002080025.1 Modiolus philippinarum | reverse complement strand
AAAAAAAATATATTATTTTGTACTTCAGCGGTAAACCATAATCCAGCTGTATGAGAATATTTTTTTTTATGATTCAAATATTTGACCCTACTTGTGACCACTCATTTAAATCATCTCATCATAAGGGATCAGAAAATAGTTATCTTTTCTTGATTTTTTCAAAAAAAGTTTTTTTGTCCATTGGAGTAAATATGGAGAAACTTTTGTTTCAGATATTTGACCCTACATTTACCCCATGACAAGGGATACGAAGATATACACAATTCCTTGATTTTTTAAAACAAAGTTTTTTGTACTTAAGCAGGAGCAACTTTTTTGTTTCAGATATGTGATCCTACAAACAACTTTTCATGTAAAAAAAGGAATTTTCAGAAAATTATTTTATATACATTTACATTCACTTATCAATCTATTTAAGCCAATTAATCTGGTTAATAAAAGTTTTAAGAAATGGGTATTTCCATAATGGCCCCGTTATGTGTCCTCGGTCTGTAATAATGGCCTTCGGATGCTGTAATTGCCCTCGGCGTTGCCTCGTGCCATTACAGCTATCCTCAGGCCATTATTACAGACCTCGAACACATAACAGGGCCATTATGGAAATACCCATTTATTAATACTATAGTATTAACTTTGTCAACTTCAAAGAATCCCAGCTGTCACTAATAAGTTTTAATCATTTATATCATCATACCTTCAAATTCACTGCTTATTCAATTGTTAATTGTCACTGATTGACGTTTTGTGTTTAGTTATTGTTGTGAAAAGAAACTTCGCTAGATCCTGCCTATTATCAATCATATTAAAATGAAAATTCATAATATGAAATAAGTAAGTATATTTACATTTACTTTCGAATTTACAAATTTGTTACTTTTTTGCCTTGGTAAAATACTTTAAAACTACAAATAAAGAATGAATGGCCGTATGTACCTATTTCCTTTTTCATTTGGGCGTATTCATTTCAGTTACTTGGGTCGCAATCAGTAGGACCGAAACCGATTTATTTATTTCATATTATGAAACGACTCGAATCAGGTACCACCGCCTTTGTCAACTGACCAAATAGAAGTTGTCCGAAGTATTGACCGACCAAGGAAAACGAAAAATCTGGTCGACAAAGCTATTTACAATGGAGATCTTGAAACCCTTGCCATAAAAAGGCACTTAAAACTATTTACTGAAGAATAAATAACGAAAATAGTTTTTTTTCTACAATTATGCCAACACCCCGTACTTCACCGATACCGACACCCCGTTCGGCACTTATACAATTTGATGCATTTTGACCCAAGCCGACGTTATACTTGAAACCCGATGATTAAAATTTACACTCAACGTCCACTGGTGTCATACAAATCAATCAGAATACGCTATACTTCTCAATATTGCTTTAAAAGAGAATGACAAGCCTAAAAAGTTGCCGTGCCCCTGACCACAAAAAGTGAAGAGGCGTGTTTGTGGAAATTTTACGGTATAGCGTGAAGTTTTTAGGTGTCACATATTCATTGATGATTGTGGTACTACGTTAGATACATTGGTTACATCTATAAGTTATAATTCTGTTAAAATTATGATCTTACCTTCAATTTTCCTCCGTTTCGTGTAAAAAAACTTACACCCCTTACCATACAGAACCGACACCCCACATGTATGGTTGTACCCGGTGGTATTGACGGGTAACGATCATCAGGATAAGGAAAGAAACCAATAACGGACTTATAACAAAATAAAGAAAAAATCCGAACAGGAAAACTATACCTGTCAAATATCTGTAAGACATCATCTAAGAATTTTTATAAATTAAGAATTTCAAATCGTTAACTAGAAATAGAACAAGGTAGATATAAAAACATTCCTCTAAATTAAAGATTATGTAAATATTGTGACCCAAGCAAAGTTGAAGATGAAGAACATGCTTTAAATGAATGCAAACTTTATGATAAAGAAAGACCAAAATTGTATAACGATACCATCTTAACCAACATTCACTAATGAAGATAAATTTGTATTCTTAATGACATGTGAAGAAGCTGATATTCTTTCAAAATTCGTCTTCTACGTTTATAAATGTGTACAGCTAAGTGATTCATCGGAGGGAAAGCATGACTGAAATTAGAGTGTAGATTATAATTTTGTTTGTATTCTTATTGTATAATGTGTCTTGTGTCCGTCTTATCGTATTATTGATGTTGATTGTTTTGTCTGAATGTATTTCAGTGATGATCCTTTGTACTGGATTTTATACTGAATAAATTTACTTACTTACTTCGTGTGTTTATGAAATTCATAATCATTTTAATGGATGGGTAAAATCACTTTCTTTCGTAGTATTTTAAATAGAACGATACGTCATGTATTAACTGGTGTTAGGTTATCTTGCAGTAGACCAATTAAGAAATTCAACTTCTGATCTCGTAAACGACATAACACAAACTCAGCGTCCTTGTAAAAAACGTTTTGACAAATCAAGAACGTTCAGAACAACTAGAACGTCAATTCTCCAGAACAATTGATAGGTATTTTCCAAAGTTGCGTCATTATGTTCTCATTATTAATTGTCCTAATAAATTGGCATTTTTTTTCTAAACCTATCATTTTAATGATTAAACAAACATTCTAAGCTTCATATGTATTTATTTTTGATATTTTAAACGTCAAATACAGTTGTTTGCTGTGACTTTGACCTTGAAATCATTCAAAAAAAAGGCCAAAACAGTTGGTCTTATAATTTTGGACCCAAAGTAAGAAATGAAGTCTTTAAAAAGGTACACGTTTTCTTAATCACATTTGATCAGCTTTCTGTTACAGCTGCAGAGTTGCTTACAATTTTGGTAGACAATTCTGTTTCTTAAAATAGTTCGGATTCACAGTCTTGCATCTAACCTATCATCACCGGGAAATGACTGTACGAATCTACAACGTTTATGATACAATACCATTATTTATCGGGAAATAACATTTTTAATATGCAATGTCTATGTAAAAACCCTTTTGTTCACCGTGAACTGTGCTCACAGTTTACAATATCCATTGTATTATCCTACATATTTAATCCATTGTTTGTTCGGTAACACAAAACCCTCGGGAAAATTACACTAATGTATTTGACAGTTGTGGATATTCACCTCGTCTGAGGGCAAAATTAAAACCAATTCTACTGGCTAAACACTAGTTATATGATATAGAATAATTGGGATATTTTTGGCATTTTATTAATGCTGCCGGTGAATAACGTTTAATATATATGGAGATAGCCTTACAAATTTACAACGTCCATAGAAAAATATTATACAATTATGGCCTTTTGCAGAGGTGAATACGCTTTTTTATTGACCTGTAAACCAATATTCACCGAGACCATCGGTTGAGGTGACTATCTAGGTTTCCAGGTCAATAAAAAAGCGTATTCACCGATACAAAATACCATGATTGTTTTATTATATACAGTGCGTGGCCATAATAAGTACGCACGAGAAAATTTTCCTGTGCATTTTATGTAAAAACAGCCGATGTTAAAAAAATTCTCAAGACTTCATTTCCAGTCCAATTTTTATGATTTGTGCACGGTTTAAAAGAGGGTGACAAACAGCTTCTTCCTTTAATTTTGAAATAATTTTTTACCACGTTTTTTACTTTATGTCAAAATTTAAACACAGGCCGAAAATTTGGGTGATATAATTTACCAAAGATAAATAACAAATTTTGATTTGAAATTTTCGCATTTGTGTTTATATTGTGGGGTAGTGCAAACTATTGTTCAATAATTTTTTCTTTAATTATAGGAAGGAACTGTACATCAAGCTCTTTTTAAAGGTACAATAATCATGAAAATACGAGAAGATTTGAATTCTAAATAATTTTTTGAACATCGATCTTTTTTATATGAAATGTGCTGAGAAATATTCAGCTGCGCACTGTATTATGGCCACACACTGTAGTTAACACATTATGACATCATGAAGTGAATATCACTCCAGCAGGTGAATACGTTTATTTATTGACTTCTTATGATTCCGTTGCAAATATAGTGTAAAATCAAGACAACTATATAATAATATGTTTCATCGGGAAATTACCTCTTAAATTTACAACGTCAACGCTTGCAAGTTATCTGTTCTAACAATTTAAAAGTCAATTGAATTATTCTTCAATTTTTAATCAACTGTTTATTCGGTAAAAAAACAATCACGGCCCTCAGAATCGGTAAATATCCAAAAGTTGTCAATCCCCACAAGAATATTTCCCTCGGGTTAGACATAACATTATTCACTGCTGTCACGTACCCCAAAATAGATCAGGGGAAACCCGGCGTCACATACCGTAATGTCACACTTAAGTGTGTACCCATATATAGTAACAGGGAAAATCGATTTGAAGGTACAAACTATGTTAAGGCGGGAGTATCAAAAGAAGGAAACGCAAAAACGTAAATGTTTTGGCATATGATGTAACAATTGATGACTTTTGATTTCTGTTAAAGCCACGACTTAACAACCCGCGGAGTCTGATAATGATTGCGGATATAGCCGACCCTGGTAATTATCACATCTCTTGAGTTGTTAAATTGCGGTTTCAACCCCGTCAAAAGCCATTGATTGTATAATATTCACCTAATTGTATATTCTTCTCTCATGAGACAGAATATTAAAATAAACATGTGACATGCATTATATATAGAATCCACAACTGCGTCGAATGAGAAACGACATTTCTACACTAGAGATAGTTAAATTTTCAAATTTTGAAACGCGAGGCTTGCGTCACATTGTAAAATCGGAAAAACGGCAAACATATTTGACGTCATAATTAAATCTCCGCCAATCACTTGCCGAGAACAACAATCTCTCTAGAGAGGAGAAAAAATTTCTCCCACTATTCAGGAAACGTGAAAACAGGACACAAAATCAGATAATTCTTTTTTTACTGTTCTAGTTATTGTATTCTTTTGTTCTAGTTATTGTTTTCAATAGTTCTGCACTCAGTAAAAAAACATAATGCAGTTGGATAAAGATGTAAGGGTATATTAATACAAGAGGTTAAAATTATCACACTGCACAAAGGGCAATGTGTTTATAAAAACATAGTCATAGTTACACAGAAATAAGTTTTAAAAAATCAGGGAGCAATATAACAAGTTATTACAAATTTAGCGCGTGACAAAATGTTATAAGATAGTCAGCACGGAAACACAAAATTGACATTCTTAAAGACGTAATAATGCATTATCGAAGTTCATGTTTTAAATGTGAAAAAAAATGTATATAAGGTACAAAGTAAAGCTTCCCTTAATATATATATGTTGAATAATGAAATTTGTGTATTGTTTGAAATAAAGGCAATGTTACTTAATTAACAACAAAGCTCCCATAAAAGACGACGAATCGTTCCAGTCATGTAAGACGTTTGTTGCTGTCCCGTCACTGGTCTGTACCCAAACGTGATTTCCTTCTGTCACGTGACAGACCAGAGACATTGATGCCGGTGTGTACTGACTGCTAGCTGCACCACTTCCCAATGTACCCTTTACACTGCCATCTACACGAAGTTCCGTGAATAAGTAATTACCGTTGTAAGTAAGTGTACTCCATGAAAACATGTAGACTCCAGAGAAAGGTGCCACAAATACACCGTCAGTAGGATTGTAGTGTCCGCTTACATTGGTAATCACGTTGTTAAACTGAATTGCTGAATGAGTGTTCAAGGTTTTGCCTGCTGTTAATCTAGCATAAAAGACAGCTTTCTTAAGATTTTTTGTTTCTGAAAAATACGGATGAATTACATGAATTTTTGCTAATATGTTTTAATCCTATTCATGGTACATTTAAATCCTTTTTATGCTACATGTTCAAGTGACAAATTAATTGCGTTTAAAGTCGCAATATTTTCCTGAATTTCGAAGTACTGACAACATAAACTTCATGTAGTGAAGATGTGCATTGAATATAAGATATTTTGTAATCGAAGGTAGAAAATCGTTTTTGTCATTACTACATATATGTAATAACATGAAAAAAGGATTAGAATTTAACGATAACAAATTTGAAATCATCATGTTTGTCATTAATTTAAGTTTTAGTCAACATCGAGTAAAATATTTAAATATATGAAGTCGTACCTTAGTAATGTAATTATGTAGTGTCTGTAATATTCAGTTAATTAGGATATATTTGATATAAATACTGATTGATGTATGGCTTATTAAGTGAAAGAAACATCCTTAATATATCAAACGTACAGATTATTCGTTTATTTAATTCTTTTCTATTGAACAAAGTTTTTGCATTGTATTTTTACGACACAGCCGTCTTTATCAGATGCGAAAAAAATGTCATTAGATGAAAAGTAAACATGTATACTTTATACAAATTGTTTACAGAAAAAATGCTGATGAATAGAAAATGATAGAAACACCAATATACAATTGCCACTTTATATTAATGCCTTCCTGTTTTGTATTACATATTGGTAGTTAACAGAACAAAACAATCAAGGGAACAAAAGGGCTTCTTATAAGAAGAGAATAATAATTTTGAATACAGTTTTTGCATTATATTTCGACGACGCAGCCGTCTTCATCGGATGCAAAACAAAAATGTCACTAAATGCAGAGTAAAGAACATTGCAACACATACACAGTTAATCGGCTTTATACGTTATTCAATTGTTTACAACTAAAAAAAGATAAATAAAAAATGATAAAAACACCAATACAATTACTGTTTTATATTAAGACCTTCCTGTCTTGCATTGCATATTTTTTTTTTTATAAAAAGGGATTCTCTTGTTTGTCTGTCTGTTTCTTTTCTACGGATATCTATATCTATAAGCTTGAAATTGTCAATTGAATGGCAAGGAGGAGTAAAATGAATAGAATCTGGTTAGCCTTTAAATCTCTTTTTCTGTATCTCTGTAAGTACGGAAGCCCATATAGGACCTATCAAAATTAATTTTGAATTTGTTATAACGAATTCTAGAATTTGTTATAACGGATTTAATTCGATATAACAAATTATGAATTCGTTATAACAGATTTTTGAATTTGTTATAACAAATTTAAATCGTAATAACAAATTCGAGAATTTATTTAAACAAATTTTAGAATTTGTTATAACGAGTTTAATTTGTTATAACAAATTCTAGAATTCATTATAACAAATTTTAGAATCTGTTTTAACAAATTAAATTCGTTATAACAAATTAAAAAATCTGTTATAACAAATTCAAGAATTCGTTATAACAAATTTTGGAATTAACTATAACGGATTTTTAAACTATGACATGCCAAAGTCACATAAAATCAAGAATTCTGACATAACGTCTAGATAACGTGATTCTCGTTCGATTTTCTAGTTTGTTTCGATCAAATTGCCCTAATTTCAAACATGATCGAGATAAATAGTCTCTAATTGAAGCCCTTATCCAACTACGAGATACTTTGTAGATTGCATTCGTTGAAAAACCCTGATTCCGGCTACATGAAACCAATTAACTTGGTTAAAACCTTCAATTTCGATTGGCTTTGTTTGTTTTTGACCCTGAAATTTTACCGACATGTTTCTTTATTTTAGCCGCTCACGACACTAGATGAAATATAGTGTCAAAACCCGTAAAATTTCTTTTGGAATTTCACTGTGAAATTTCTGAGTTTCATCCCACCGAGGGCTTGAGCATAGTTAGAAGAATGAAACGATTAGTAGGAATATACAATGGTTAAAACTTGGTTCAATTATCACGATAGATAGTGTATTACTCAGTGGTTACCGAGATAGTAAAGTCACCCAAGAGCTTGCTCGATGGTGACCTTAATTTCAATAGAAGAATATATGAATCTAACACCGGTGAAAAGGCAAGATCAAGAAATCTCAGACACCCAAGGGTAAGATTTCAATATTTCTCTGACGAGGCTTGCCGAGTCAGAGAACCATTGAAATCTTACCCGAGGGTGTCTGAGATTTCTAAATCTTGCATTTTCAACGGTGTTTGATTTATTTTCTCACTTTTGTAATCACGAACTACGATTTATTTCCCACCAAGCCGTACTTGACATCCGACGTTCCTAAGCGACGTCAATGACGTCTGATTACGTTGCTTGGTAATTTCTGTCTTGTACCAGGTGGTACAAGACAAGGAAATCTCACACCGCTAAAAATAGGAACTGTCCTGTCTCAAAAGTGAGAAAAGACCATTTGGTCACACACTATCTAGGACGGTAGCTACTATATTATATAGAATTTTCTTGTTTACCGGTTGTCCTTCCTATGCTACCTAACGTTAACCGGTTGACCTAGCGAAATATCAAATGTCATGTGACACGATTTGAACAAATCAGATTAAAGATATGTAAATTAGCATATAAAATCGTTTATTCAAACATCTAAATCAGTTAAAAACACCCTTTTAACTGATACTTCACATTGAACTTAAGATATTCCAAATGCAGTAAAAAATTAAACAATGTTGTCCGAAATTTGAACAAACTAGATTTCCTCAATGATTCATTTATTAAGTTTAATGACACCAAATCCAATAAATTACATTTGTGCATGGGTCACGTGCCTAAAACAGTCTCTAGGTTTTTTGAGGGCAAGAGCTTCAAATCTTGCTCCTAAGCTACTACCGAAACTTTAAGCGATATAACAATGGATAATTAAAATCCTAAATTTCAAACGAATCTCGATCTTGAAAGTTAGGGTTTTTGGCAAGAAATTTAGTATTTCGAAAGAAAAATCGAGTATTTTGACGGGATACATTGTATCTGGGCCGAGATGGAGGGTATTTGAGCTGACAGAGAGAAACTCCATATCTCGACGAGATACCAGTTTTCTCAATTTTTTTTGTGACTCTTGCTTGCCATAAATTACAACTTATGAATTTATGATAACAAATTTTACAATTCGATATCACAGATTTCAAAATTTGATATAACGAATTTAGTAATTTGTGATATCAGATCATTCAATCTGTTCTCACAATTTCAAAAATCCGTTATAACAATTTTTTTTAGAATTTGTTATAACTAATTCTACAATTTGTTACAACGAATTCTCGAATTTGTTATAACGAATTAAACTCGTTATAGCAAATTTTACAATTTGTTATAACGAATTCAAGAATTTGTAATAACGAATTAAATTCGTTATAACAATTTCAACAATCTGTTATAACGAATTCAAAAATTTGTTATAAACGAATTAAATTCGTTATAACCAATTCCGGAATTCGTTATAATGAATTCAAAAATATTTTTGATAGGTCCTATATGGGCTTCCGTACTGTAAGTGATTCCGTGGTCTCGGTTTCTCCCACATACACAAGTATTTACATTTTTAGCAATAAATTCCGTATGCCACATATGATGCTGTACAATGAATGTTGCTTTTATTTCAGAGACAAATCCAAACCAATAGTATCGTACTCTAAACGAAGACCATTATTGGGAGAATCTCTACTACAAAAAGGAATTGCGGGATCTAAACATTTGGAATGTCCTGAAATTCCTCTGAAATGCGACTGTTTCACCTTTCCTTTTGTTTACAGTCCTTCTGGACATTTCACTACCAGCGATCTTAAGATAATTTCTACGTATGGTAGTCTCCAGTAGAAATTCCGAAAACCACAGCTTATAAATTAGAATTTAAATTTCAAAATCGTTATAGATGCTGTTGAAGAATTCGCCGGAGCTTGGGTTAAGAGAAATACAGACCAACAAACAAATCTTGAGTGTTTGTCAGATTTGGTAAGATAAATTCGATCTTTAGTGCGGAGTCGTGTTAACAAACTACGCAGATGTGTTATCAATCGACCTACATTTGTAAGTCTGTATTTGAATATTAAGTGTCTCTCTGTATTACATGACAAATATGTTGTTCTTGCTGCAGACAAAGCTTTTGATCGTATCGTTTTGTATGTAAAGCACATTATTAAAAGACCTAGGCATTGATCAAAATTCACAGGGTAGTGTTAAAAACAAAAGAGGATGATTTCCTTTCCAATCACAGGTCATTCATGGCCACATTGAATATTCAAACTTAAAATAAAAATCTAGAGCGGCCATACCTATATTGGGTACAAAATTACATAAAAATCCATAAAAGGAAAAATACATCCCTGGATCTTCATTTCGTTAAATTACTGAACTGTCTATTGAACTAACTAAAATTTTGTCTGCAGTCAAAGACCGGCATTACGCGTGCTGTGACGCTATTCATGCCCGAAGTGACATAAATCAAATGTGGATACTTCGACATTCAACGGATTTATTGGAAAATCTAACATGACTCTTGTTTATCGTCAACTACTCGAAAGACATATATTTAGCTTATGCTCAAATGGTATAGGATTATGAGTAAACGGGATGAAAAATAACAAAGGTTTTTTTTTCATTTTGTTCGTCTTAGTTTATAAGGAAAATAAAGGTTAAGAACATTTTTTTTTACTTTATCATGCCATTTAGACACGTAAATGTGAATTGTTTTGCTTTCGATTTGAATATTGAACTTGCATCTGTTTGAAAATGTTCAATTGTGAAGTGTGACGTCATAGACAGAGACAGCTATAGAGGTGAGAAATCCACCTTCTCATAGGTCATTCAGAATGAAAAAATTCATTTTCTGTCATATCAAAATAGAAATAATTCATGGCAGGTATATGGTTATTGTTATTTAACCATTGGCTTGTCCTTTATATTTGTACATTTAACCCCTCGCTAACGCTCTTGTTTGAATTCGATTATGAAGGCCAAGCCCATGGTTAAATGTTCAATAACAATAAATCTGCCAGGAATTATTTCGTAAATCGTAAACCCCGTTCATTCAAAATACATTCATTTTTATTTTTCCAAACTCTATATCACGCTTTCTCATGGTAAACTACATTTGTAAAATCACGAATCAAAGGTATACCAAAATGATAGAGTTGTTTTTATATTACTACCAGCCAGAATGTCATCCGAGACGCGTAAAAGATCATAAAATAAAAGACACTAGATCCTTAAATCTCACTTATAGATATATTGATGATGTTATTTTCATTAATGACGCATCTTTTGGAAATGGATTCCATCAATATATCCTCCAGAAGATAAAAGAAACAATAGAAACCAGTAGATCTACATCTTTTGTGGACTTGCATCTCAAATTCGAAAATGATCATCTAAGTACTAAACTTTGAGAAAAATGGGACGATTTTAATTTCAAAATTATAATTTCCCTAACATTTCAACTTCTTCTTATGGAGTGCGTTTTACAACTGATTGGTTACGCGAGAGCTACCACAAATTGTACAGAGTTGTCATTTCGGTACAAAAACATCAACAAAAGGGACGATTTTAATTTCAAAATTATTAATTTCCCGAACATGGACATTTATATTCCAAGTTCTCTTGCTTGTGTGCAGTGTATGTTTCACAATTAATTCGTCAGGCGAGAGCAAGCACAAATATACCGACTTTCTCATTAGACACAGTTATCTTCGTGAACGATTTATTAATCTAGGCTTTAAAAAATCCGTCTCATATGATCATTAAAAAAGTTCTTTAATAGATATCAGTCCCTTGTGGAAAAGTTGCAGTCCGAACTGTGATTCAAGACTCTTTTTGACTTAATACTGGGATGATACTTTCTTTACTGTCTACGACCTATTAATAACAATTGCTATGAATTTGCTACCGGACACTAACGCAACGGAAGTGGGATTTGGCGCGCCATTCAAACCGGTTTAACCCACCGTTATTTTTGAAATGCCTGTACTAAGTCAGGACCGTTGCGCTCTACAATTTTCCAGTGAATTTCCACTTGCATTGTCTTTTTGCCTTTGGAATTAGGCTCTTCACAATTCTGTTTTTTATTACCCCCATTACAATTAGCATAGTTTCCAGACTTTGTTTTAACCTTTCCAGTATGACGTCTCTCACAAATAACACAATCCCTTCTGCATTTTTCGTTTATTTGATTTATTTTTACCGTGATACATGTAGTTCTATTATTACTTTTCATGACAATGACCTTTTTGTCATGAACAGCTAGATTTTTGTCTCTACGAAATGTACTTAAGGTTTTTCGGTGAAAAGTTTTCTTAACCTTGTAGGTTTTTGCAAAGTATGGTGATGTTTGTATTTTGCCAACTTCTGGTAGTACTCGGCTGTTTTTCAGTAATTTTGGCACACGTTTTTTGTTAAATCTATTTTTATATCTTTTTCGATACTTAAGTGGTTCAGCTCTATCTTACATATCTGGCTTTGCTAATTGATCTTGCAACATATATTCTCTGTATCCCTCACTTCTTTGAATTGTTGTTTTATGTTTGCCAAATACGTTTAACTCGAACTCCAAGCCCATACGGAATAGATTTTTTACAGTTTAAAAATGATCCAAAAGTTAATGCAGGTACATGTACATATGTTTGTATGTCGGTTTTCATATGATCTTGTTTTATGATACCATTGGCTTAACTTGTTTTAGTGTGTAAAAATTCAATTCTGTTTACAGAAGGCCTTAATTCAACTTTGATCCTTTTGTGAAGTTAATTACCGAGATTTTTGAGTTCTTGTAATTTTTTCTTTAATATGTTTCCATATTCCTTACATATCGTCAACGTATCTAAAGTAAACTAACGAATTTTCTTGAGCTTTTCCAGTTTCCCATATAAATGTACATACACCCAGAGACGCGACGGTATGGCTGTACAGTCTATCTGTAAAAGTGCTTACTGTTGAAGATAAAATTATTGTTTTCTAGTACTTGATACTTCTTTAATAAAACTGCGTTAGATCTATCTTCCATTGTCACATAGCATGCTTGAATACCCTCATCTTTCGGAACACTAATGTATAGATTTTTGACATCCATGCAAAACAATATTTAATTTTTAGGGAGCGGTTGTGGAATGTTTTTACTACAAAATATTAAAAAGATCATTTAACCTGTGTCAAATAGGTTTGTTGGTTAAGACATGCGCATTTGGTCATTGATTCATTCATAAAATATAGGCGCACTTTCATTGTAAAAATAACCATAAATCTTATATCCAAACTCGAGGTGTATTGTAGTTATGAAGCGATTAGGCGATCACATCTGTACTTGGTTTAATCAAACAATGGGGAAGGGGACTGGGCATTGTCATGTACCTGTTTGAAATAGATTTGTAGTCAACATGGTTTAGAAATACGCATTTGGTCATGGATTCATTCATAAAATATAAGCGCGCTTTCATTCATTTGTTCATCTTCTTAGAGGCGGGATAACATCTTTTCTGTTAACATTTTTGCGCGTTTTCAGCTGGTTCTTAGATGTTTTTGGGAAATAAATCCTTTGTTAACTGTTTTGCACCAATTGTTGTTTTCTGTTCTGATAAATTTTCACTTTGTGTTTACTGTTGGAGGGAAATGAAAACCACTGCTTACTGTTATTCATACAAATTGTGATACTTGTTAATTTTATGAAAAAAAATCAATTTTATCTTTTATGTACGACAGTAAAGATTGTACATGTTCCTTCAGTTCTTTTTCTGCCTGTTCTTGTATTTTCTCTTGATGGATCATACCGCTAGTTATTTCCAAATAAGGAATGTTTTTTATGCATATTTTGATTCCCTTTCACCCTTCCTGTGTGAACATTTTGGACAGCGTGTATCCCTTTATATTTTAAGATATATAACCTTTTCGAAATAGCCTATTGACAAGTTTCTCCGCCTTTTTGTTATATCATCCGTGAAATCTTTTATCACTTGGACGTACAACAATAGACAAATCTGACATTAAATCGGATAATGCGTGTTCTTCCTGTTTCGTGGGGTTTAAGGAATAATTCTTTTTACCCTATTGATTATATCATCTTTTACCAATTTCAGATCAAGGTAAAGCCAGTTTTTCCCGTCCTGGTGGAGGTGTCCATTTAGATTTTTTCTCCCTTCTTGATGTCAAGTCCATTTTTGTTAATCATCTTGTCATAAATTTTGCCAGTTTCATTTTCAAAAAAAAAATATTCTCTGAATCTCATTAGCCTTTCCTATTCTTCTACTTCAGCAATGAGTTCTTTCATGTCAATTTTATTGTTCGTTTGAGCAAATTTCAACCCTTGCCCCAGTAGTTTTTTGTAAGAGTCGTTCAATACTTTTTGAAAGGTTGAAGACCAGATTATGGTCTGAAATGATTTGGCATTTCGATGTTTAGAAATCAAACTGCTTTCATATGTCCCTTTTCTTTAATTCTTCAGGTGTAGCCGAACCCATGTAATTATAATCTTTGATTTTGGTAGAAAGATTTATATTGCACTCAATTCTATAAATTAGATAAAAAATGATTTCCGTATTTGTAAGGCCGTTGAGCTTACTTGCTCCATTAAAATATTGACGCTGCATCCGAATGTATAAGCCACAGTCAAAATTTTCGCTTCTATTGCCCATGATTGAAAGCTTCCGTCACATCTCTTCATTTTATCCAAATGTTTTCCGAAGTTTCCAGAGATGTACTACTCATAAAAATTTATCACGACTTATTTTTCAAATAGGAAAAAGAAGGGAATAACCAATTTATCACGAATATATGTGATTCTTCTCTTATCCAGTGAATTCTAACCTAATTGATCTAAATAGCAGTTTCCAGCAACCTTGACTTGCCGTATACAGCATCATACTCCGACGTCACTTATTAAATTTTTGTTTTTGAAGATCACAAGTAAGTAAGAACCGAACCGTAAATAATAAGAACGAACAATCCAGGGACAAAAGCAAAATCAGACACACTAAGAAACAAGGACACCACTTGAGTTCGGGACAAAAAAGAAAAATGAAGACACACATACAGATGAACAACACGGACTCAATAAAAAACCTGACAAATCTGATAATGCACTGTTTGTTTTTATTTGTAGGATATTCGTATATGCATTTCTCATTAACTAAATATCGAAGTTACTATGAATTTATTTTCTGCATATGCGCATTTCGACAACTTATGTCTCTTCAGTTCAGGTAAAATCTGAACGTTTAGAAGACCGTTAACTGGCGGAGAACAAGTTACCAATATGATCTTAATGTAAAGCCACTCTTTGCATGGGGAAGATATTCCTTAGTTTTCAACAAAATTTACAAACATTTAGATATTGTAAGGTTCCAAATAGAATCGGCTTATGTGTCAGCATCGATGCACTGATTACTTGGCTGGTGAATACCCTCGGGGACCAACAGTCCACCAAACCATGCTGTTCAATTTCACCTGTACTTGGATTTTTGGCATTTTTTATTTTCATTCTGGTCTATATTGAATGACTCTTTATATGCACTATCTCACTGCTTTAGATGTTTATCTTGTCTTCAAGATCGCATCTGTCATTTCTTTATTCCTTTCGATCAGAAACTTTTTCAGTGTCAGTAATTAAACGCATTGACCGGGATTTAATTCTGCTTAAATCACCTTATTTTGAAACAATCTCCAAGGTGAAGGAAAATTTTCATCAAACAGCCTCTATGTGCATTTCGTAGGGACAAAAATCCAGCTGACATTGTTGTTCATGGAAAACAGCACATATAATGAAGAGTAATGATAAGAACCGTCATGGTAAAAAAAGGACAGAAAATGCGGAAGGGATTGTGTTATTTATTAACAAAATGTAAAAATATTGTGTATGTTTGAGAAACCAAGACTTTATCTGTGATTAAACGTTCTTTACTCTGCATCTAGTGACATTTTGGTTTTGCATCCTATGAAGTCGGCTGTGTCGTCAAAATATGATGCAAAAACTTTATTCAAAATAATTTTTCTCCATGAAGAAGCTTTTTTGTTCCGCTGTTTCTTTTGTTATTTCTGTGAGTTGTCAGTTTGCATACAAGTGTAAAACAATAACCATGGAGAGAGTGGCTTTTTTTCCTTTCTACTAAAATAAAAAGATAAAAACCATAGCAAAATTATAAACATAATGAAAAAGACAATGAATGTTTAGATATTAGAATTTTATTCAGAACTACACAAAACGTAAGGAGAGCCCAGACTCAGTGAAATCATGTACATTTGTATTTTGAAAAAAGTTAACTTTTTCCGTTCTTCACGAACACTCACATACCGGTGCTTGCTTTCATAGTGCACTTCAAAGTGGTCAAAAGTTGACCCCAGAACCAGTTTTAAGATAGTTATTATATTGAGGACGGTGAAAGATTGAAATTTCTCAGTGAAAGAAAAGTGATAATTAGCTGTAAAATTATTTTCCATAATTTCACTCTAGGAAGTGACGTCACAATAGACGTCGTCAACGTTGTTGTTAAGTAAACGTCTCGGTAGATTAACATGGAAAACGAAAAGAATCTCAAATTAAACTAATAATTATGGGAGGACTGATCTATATAATAAAAACAATAACTAATCCTAGATTTTGATTATCGAAAATATTCAACTCATGATTGAAAAACACTTTAATTCACTTATGCGCTACGCGCATTCGTGAATTACTGCGTTGTTCGATCATTCGTTGAATATTTTGTGATAATCAGAATCTCGGATTAGTTATTTTATAATTAAAGTGTATTCGAGTCGACTCATGCTGTTGAACCTATCAATATGTCTCGACACCAACACAAACTATAGAGTATCAGACACTGAGCTGAAATCGCTCACCTGACAAAATGTTTACAGCAGGTGATGAAAGTAATGTTTCTCCCATAGGGTCCTATGTTTAAATATGTTATGTGCTGGCGGTCTTGTTTATTATCAGATCAAAACAAAATAATCAATCTTAATTAAGGACCTGCCATATGTCATTCTTATAGGGTATGGTTGAAATTACTGCAGGGGTTCCAGAGGAGATGATAAAAATATGACTTTCCAATAGGACCAATTGTAAACTATGTTCAGTGCTGTCGGCCAAGTTTTTGACGCCATGCTTTAATCAAACTGAATCAAAATTAGCAATCTTTGTAAAGTACCTCCTATACATCATTCCTGTAAAGTTAGTTTGAATATGCTTCAGTGGCTTCAGAGGAGAAGATGAAAATGTGATTTTCCAATATGGTCCAATGTTAAACTATGTTGCATGCTGGCGGCCACGATTTGTATTGGATCAATCTTTGTTAAGGACTTTCCATACATCATACCTGTAAAGGTTGCTTCAGTGGTTTCAGAAAAGAAGTTGAAAATGCGAATTTTCTCATAGGGTCCTATTTTTAACCCGAGTTCTGCGCTGGTGGCCTTGTTTTTTATCGAATCGGAACAAAATGAGCAATCTTTGTAAAGGACCTTTCATACATCATTCCTGTAAAGTTTGCTTCAGTGGTTTCAGAGGAAAAGATGAAAATGTGATTTTCCCATAGGGTCCGATGTTTAACTATGTTCCGTGCTGGCGGCTATGTTTTTGATCAGATCAGAATGAAATGCGCAATCTTTGAAAATGACCTTAAGTACATCATTCCTGTAAAGTTTGATTGAATTTTTTTCAACGGTAAGAGGGGAGAAGATGAAAATGTGATTTTTCCCACAGGGTCCTATGTTAAACCTAAGTTCTGCACTGGCGGCCATGCTTTTAATCAGATCGGAAGGATATGAGCAATCTTTGCAAAGGACCTTCCACACACCATTCCTGTAAAGTTATGTGGAATTTGCTTCAATGGTTTCAGAGGGGAAGATAAAAATGTGACTTTCCAAAAGTGTTCAATGTTAAACTATTTCCCATGGTGGTGGCAATGTTTTTATCGCATCAGAATGAAATAAGCAATCTTTGTAATGGACCTTTAGTATACATCATTCCTGTAAAGTTTGGCTAAATTTGCTTCAGTAGTTTCAGAAGAGAAGATGAAAATGTGAAAAGATTAACGGACGAACGACGGATGCCAAGTGATAGCATTAGGTCACACTGACCCTTTGGGACAGGTTACATGTGGCTTAAATGGGGAAAAGCTCCCAGCGATAAAAAGCTATTCAAATCTTCTTGAAGCAAACATCATATTCTAAGTTACTGAATAATGTTATTTAACAGCAAATGAAGTAAGCCGTCCTAAGGTTACAAAAAACATAATTCAGTAATTTGCAATGCCTGTTTAGCGTAAGGAATATCTGAAAAACTAATGGGATTTCCTTTGTTATTGAATAGCAAATATTTGACAAAAACCACTGCTGCAAAAGAACACTTCGAAGTATAAGCAAATCTTTATATCTTTATACCTGTTGAATTAAAATTTTGTATGTAGATACAAAATGACGACACAATTTAAATTAATGCATTTTATATTCTATATAGAGGTAACCGGATAACTGACGAATCATACGAACGTAACAACTTATGATGGGAAACACACGTATCATACCATGAGGGATCTATCAATTCACATATTTTGTTAGAATGAATAATTTGTATTTTGGGCTTACTCAGTCAATCACATCATTCTGTTTTATTTGTATGTGCTTGATAATCAAGAGCTTGACATTTTTTTCTAATTATCTAGATATATTTCTCCATGATTTTTTTTCACACTTACATGCAGAGATCAATTGATTTGCCTGTTATTTTGCTAAGGCGTTGAATATTTCTCCGAGGTAAAAAAAGGGTATTACATTAATATTTTAAGAGAGGGTCTGCTTTAACTTAGCATGATTCGGCAGTTCATTTTAAAATTTGACGAATATTTCCTTTCTGTGAACGTCTGATTTCTCAGATCTATGTACATTTTCTCGTTTGCTTTAAACACCTATTGAATTTAAAACTTTATTTCGATGCACGAAAATTTAGCATATCTACTTAAAGAAAATGTCGTTTGAGAAGTTTGCAATTGATAGCAATTGTAGTTCGTGGCAGCTTTCATAGTTTTCACGGGAAATGATTATTCCATTGGTAATAATCTTTTACTCCGTTAGAACTCTAATAGTTTCAATGGAAACCTTAAAATGCCCTTTGGATGGAAGAAAAATTAATATGGAAAGGTTCGTTTAATCCTTTGAGACTTACTGATATTGTGACACCCCCTTGTCTACATTTAGGGTGATGAATACCGAAGACCTACTCTTTGTTTGACAATATGAACTGTATGCCATATGTTCTGTTCGAAGAATTATAGTAACAACTGCAGTAGAATACCGAAGGAACAAAGGGGTGCAATTCACAAAAATCGAAGTCCAATGACAGGGCAAAAACGAGAACACAGAACACAATGACGTTTGACGCCAGACAGACACAAAGCACAGAACCAGAAACCACAACATTCAGAACAAAGGAACTCCAGTGAAACTGAGAGTGACACCAGGTGCTCCAGAAGGGTAAGCATGTCCTGCTCTGTTAACAGCACCCGTCACACCGTAAGAAATGACGTATTATCAATTGATCAATAAACAAAAATTGTTGCGTGTTCCTTTTTAAGCCCAATTGGCTATGCCAGGGTGAGCTATTGCCATCACTTCGTCCGTCCGCCGTTAGCTCACTTTCAATAATCTTCTCCTCTGAAACCACTGGGTCAAATAGAACCAAACTTTAAATGAATCATTACTATGGTATCTAGTTTCAAAATTGTTATTTTGTATGTCTTAGGTCAAACATCATGGCTGCCGTTACTAAAAATAGAACATAGGGGTAAATTACAGTTTTTGGCAAACAACTCAAAAATCGTTACAGATATCAAAAATCTGAATGGGTAAAAATTATCAGCATAAGAAGATCTACCCATGCTGATTTCTTGAAGGAAATCTGATGATCCGTCTATTAGTTATTGCCCTTTTTCCGTAAAATTATCAAAATTTTGATGTTTTTTATTTTTTATTTAAAAAAACTATAACAGAGAGAGGTAAAGTTTAAATTGCAAAAATGTTCAGCATGTTAAGATCTACCCACATGGATATTTTGAAGAAAATCCAAGTACCTATATATGAGTTGTGGCCCTTTATTTGTCAAATTTTTCGTGATTTTTTACTTTTTGTCCTATATTTCAAAAACGCTTTGAGAAAGAGGTCAAGTTTAAATTGCAAAAATGTTCAGCATGTTAAGGACTATATTTTATTGAACACATTCAAGTTTTCCGACCGCTTCCAAGATGGCCGCCAGAGGGGAAATTGGTTTACCATTTGACCTGATGGGAAAATTCATACAAAGAACTTCTTCTTGAGAACCACTGAATGGATTTGAACCAAAATTGGCATGAATGATGCTTATGAGGTGCTGACCAAGTGTTGTTACGTTGGTGCCAATCTATCTTCCAACATGGCCGCCAGCGGGGATCTTAATTTTAACATTGGACCCTTTGGGAAAATGCATACAAAGAACTTCTACTTTAGAACCACTGAATGGATTTGAAGCAAAGTTGGCATGAATGATGTTTATGAGGTGCTGACCAACTGTTTTTACTTTGGTGCCAATCTGTCATCTTACATGACCGACAGCATTGGACCCTATGGGAAATGTACACAAAGATCTTCTAGGGAACTGCTGAATGGATTAAAGTCAAACATGACATGAATGATGCCTGTCAGGTGCTGACCAAGTGTTACCAGCTGTGA
This sequence comes from Modiolus philippinarum, assembly GCA_002080025.1. Lineage (NCBI taxonomy): Eukaryota > Metazoa > Mollusca > Bivalvia > Mytilida > Modiolidae > Modiolus > Modiolus philippinarum. Next base: position 3,700 of record MJUU01002842.1, on the reverse strand, counting down.
ACTTAATTTAACAAAAGATCTTCTTCTAGAAAACTGCTTAATAGATTTAATCCAAACTTTGCTTATGAGAAGCCGACCAAGTGTTGTTACTTCAGTTCTGATCCATCATCCAACATGGCTGCCTGCAATGAATTGGACCCTAAGGGGAAATGCATACAAAGATATCATGGAAAACCATTGAATGGATTCAATTTAAACATTGTATAAATGAAACTTGTCAGATTTGGACCAAGCTTGTTACTTTGGTGCTGATCCGTCTTCCGACATAGCCACGAGTAGCAAAATTTAGTTTATCATTGGACCCAGTGGGAAATGCATAAAAAGATCTTCTCCTCTGAAACTGCTTGAACAATTTCAGTAGAATTTTGATATGATAGTC